>PVLA01002503.1:39206-95444 GCA_004027455.1 Hydrochoerus hydrochaeris
ATGAGCTCTCCCATTTCTCTCACATTATTCACAGAAGGCAAAACCCCACAATCAGTCCTCACAAAGGGGTTATCTAGAGGGCCTCCAGCAACCCCCCTGGAGTCTCCACCCTCGACTTCATATTGAGCATTACATAAAAACATACACATGTGAACTACACAAATTACAATTATCAGTACAAAACATTTCAAGATCCCCACGCCCAATTCCCACATGCGGTGTCCTTTTCCTGGAGAAGCAATTGTCACAAGGCGTGGATGGACTAGGACGCGGCATGGACAGAAAAGGGCGCCGCACAAAGCAATCTTTCTGCCTCAGCCTCCTGAATGCTGAGATTACAAACACACACCACCACACCTGGCTTCATTAGACTTTAATCTCTACAATTTATAACTTCAAATGAAATCATTGTAAATTATCATATCTCTTTGTTTTTATAGTCCTGGGGTTTGAACCTAGTCAAGCACTTTGCTACTGAGCTCCATCTCCAGCCTTTTGTTGTTGTTCTTTTGAGACAGGGCTTCAGTTTGCAGTCCAGGCTGGTCTTGAACTCACTATGTAGCCCAGGCTGGCCTCAAATTCATGGGGATCATCCTGCTTCAGCCTCCACAATGCTGAGATTGCAGGTGTGCCCCACCAAACCAGGCTCTTCAGCTTTTTGTCTTTGTTCCTTCCTGTCCTGCTCTTCAGCTCTTTTTAAAATTTTCCCAGTTCTGCAAGAATAGTTGCAGTATCACAGTCATTACTCTCCTCTTCAAAATCTTCCTTTTCCTCAGCTCTTAGAGGACAATCTGCGTCAGGGTTGCAGTAGGAATCTGGTCTGACCCAGGATTCTTTGACACTGATGAGGAGGTCATCTGTTCAAGGGTTGGAAAATCCCGATTTTTCTTTTCTCTTGCAGCAGTTCTCTCTCTCTCTTTCTCTTCCAGTTCTTTCCTAACGTATTACTTAGGAACCTCTTCAGGAGCATCCTGAGTCTTTTGTCTGGATCTTTATGAGAGGGACGGGCCCTGCTTGAATATTGCTTTGAGAGTTGGCTTGATTTACCCTTTCCTTTTCTTTTGCCAACTGTGGGCTCAAAAGTTGGCTATGTTGCCGCTGTCATTTTTTATGAATGGCCACCCGCGGAACCCGGTGTGGATGAGCAGGAGACCGGGAGGGTCCAGAGGAGGCTGCTGCTCAGTGTGGAGTCCCCTGTGAATCCAAAGGTCTGCGCTGGAAGCCAGGAGACCACGTCCAAGGTGAAGGTGAAGATCAGCTTCTCAGGTAAAACAGAAGTGGGCCTTCCTTCCTGGCTTCTCTTTTGTCCCATTCGGGTGAGAGCGCCCTAGGGTGGGTCTTCTGTCCTCAGTAAGCCCCCTGAGCTACAGCCAGGACCTTGATGATCCCGTTTAGTGAAAGGACTCAATCAGTTAAGTATCACATATGAGTTATATTTAATTTACATAAATTTATATTTCTACTTACATATATTTTTCTTCTATCTTTTACATGCATATATTTCTGTATGATTAGAAAACAGGAACCTCATTCCCAAAGAATCCTAATAACCATAAAGAAGGAACTTTATAAGGTTCTTTATGTTACTTTCAGGCTTCAGCAATCAAAAGAACTTTGCCTTCAATGTGTGACTACTACATTCCCTTAGTGTGTGTGTGGGGTGAATGGAGTAGGTGGGCAAATGGGAATTTTTTCCATATGCAATTCGTCAGAAAGGGTATGGCAGAGTATCCAGAGGGGGAAACATGGTTTTCTCCTGCTAGGGAATGGGGCGCCGGCAGCCTCCCACAACATTGGCCCGCTCCAGGGCTGTCACAGGGACATGCTGCCCTGTTACACTGGCATCTTGCATGTGGGAGTAACCCTGGTGAGTGACACACACACACACACACCCGTCGCCCTCTCTCACCCACCCTCCCTGCAGGAGCGTAGAGGGCCATCCTCCTGCCACTCACCTTGGCTCAGATACAAAGCAGAAACCTAGGTCTGAGGGTTTAATAAATAATAAATAAGCCTTGCAAGCGCGCAGTTGTGAGTTTGATCCCTGGTACCAAAAACAAAAAACAAACAAACAAACAAAGCAAAAACCGCCTCATGGAAACACCACTCTGACTCCTGGTTCCCAGAGTGGCTTCCCCCCAGTGGCTTCCTATTGCTTTTTTCTAATGAACTTCCTTTGGCATTGCACAGTCTCAGTCTCCTCTTCCACTTTCTTCCAGCAAAGAGAAAGGCCAGGCCGGGAAAGCTGGGGCATCTGCTAAAGACCACCTCATGGTCTCTACAGCAAACTCCACCCAGTTGAGCCCGGGTGGCTCACAAATAACTTCTAACAAATACTTTATTTCTAGGGTTGAGTGTAGCTCAGCACTGTAATTTATGCCCAGCATGTGTGGGGCTCTGGGTTTCACACCTAGCACCAAACCCCCATCTTTTTTCTTTTCTTTTCTTTCTTTCTTTCTTTTCTTTCTTTCTTTCTTTCTGTCTTTCTGTCTTTCTGTCTTTCTGTCTTTCTTTTTTTCCTTTTGGTGGTGGTGTTAGGGAGTAAACTCAGGGCCTTATGCACATAATATAAGTGCTCTCCACTGAGCAGCATCTCCCTAAAAATTTATTTTTTTATTTTTGTTTTTTGAGACAAGGACTTGCTATGTTTTTCAGGTTGGCCTTGAACTCACTATGTAGCCTAAACTGATGTCAAAACTACAGAGATGTTCCTGTTTCAGTCTCTCCAGTGGTGGGATTACAAGCATGTTCCACCACACAGGGCTTCCCAGTATTTCTTTTTAAAAATTTAAAATTTTATTTGTTAAATATGATATCAATATTTGAACTTAAGATTCAGAATTGTAGCCATATGTAATGGCACATACCTGTAGACCCATCTACTTGGGAGGCTGAGGCAGAAAGATTTCCTGAACTCAGGTGTTTGAGACTAACCTGAGCAACATAAGATCTCATCTTTATTCTTTTTTTTTTTTGGTACCAGGAATCGAACTCAAGACCTGGGGCTTGCAAGGCAGGTGCTTATGCGGCTGAGCTAAATCCCCGGCCTAAGATTTCATCTTTAAAAAGAGAAAGAAAGGCTGGGGATATAGCTCAGTGGCACAAGTACCTGCCTGGCAAATGAACTATCATCAGTTCAACTCAAAAGAAAGGAGATAAAAAAGCGTGGGCAGGGGAGGGAAGATCTTCAAAATAAATGAAAAAGAGAAAGAAAACAAAAAAAGAGAATATTATCTTTGCTTTTGGTTACACTTTTCCCAATGCATTCATACCATGTACATTACCGGGATTGAACTCACAGCCATGTGCTTGCCAGGCAGGCGCTTATGCCGCTGAGCTAAATCCCTGGCGCAACCATGCACATTACTGATCAAATTTCTCATAAAAATCACTGAGATAATCACTGAACATTTGCTACACATGAGAACTTTGAGGGACATTGTAAGAGGCAAAAATGAATGGCCAGTCTTTTGTCCTTGAAGAACCATGCTGAGTTTTAGAGGTAGGAAAAACAAATAAATAATAAACTCTAGGCACTCACATGGCACCCTGTGGCTCTGGACACAGCAGGTTGTGGTGACCGCCCTGGGGCTTCACAAATACTGCTCTCTGCCCATCTCACATTATTGGCTGGCTCCTATCCCTCAGCACTGGCCCTTCAGTGTGACTTGTCAGTGTCTTTTTATCCTATTCACTACCCACCATCATCCTAAATAATTGCAAATCCTCCCAAATCAACCCATGCCTCTAATCCCAGGACTGGAGAGGCTGAGTCAGGAGGATCATAAATTCAAGACATGCCTGCATAACATAGCAAATTGATACCTGGCTCAGATTACAAAGTCAGATGTCTCAAAACGAAAAAAAGAATCACACATATGGTACCATACAATTGTAATCCCAGTACTCAGGAGGCTGAGACAGGAGGATCACCATGAGTTCAAGGCTAACCTGGGCTATATAAGTTCAAGGCCAGCCTGAAGTAAGTAGTACATAACAAAATCCAATCTCAAAATATTAAGAAAATTTTTTTTAAAGCTGGGTCTATGGCCTATGGGTGCACATAAAGCACAGACATGCGCACCCACAAACTGAGCTGAAACCTGCGCGGTGAGTCCAGCGCTCCAGTGCCCTGCTCGCCCACATTGTGACCCTGCAGCCCGCTGCACACTGCTCGCGACCCAGGGGTCCCGGCTGGGTCCAGATCCTTTCCTGCAGGATGGATGAAGTTCAGGTTCTTCTGGGGTGAAGCCCTTGGCAAGCCAGTCACGGGGCAGCAAAACGCTCCTGTCCTTGGGGCAGTGTGACCTCGGGATTCCAGGCGCCAACGCTCGCTCGCCCCAACCCTGCAGGGCCTCCCAGTCCTGGTCACGTCCGCACTTGATGGCCGAGGCCCCTGCGAGCTCCGGCCCCTGTCCCTGGCTCGAGAGCCGCGCGCCGGGCAGTCCTGAGCAAGTGTCCCCGCCTGCAGGGGCAAGAACCCTCCAGGATGTGCTTCAAAGTCCCCAGAGACGGCTCCTGGGGGGAGGTTTGCTCGCACAGATCACCTCCCCTTAGAAAAAGCAATTCCTCTGCATCATTCCAACAGCAAATTATGAAACCCGAGGGACAGAGGGTGACGTGATGGGGCCTGCACTCTCGGGGGTAGGGGGCCCTTCGGGGTGAGCCTCCGCCTCCAGCCTGGCCCAGGGTGTTCAGATCACAGCCACAGTGGGAGGCTTTGCCAGCTGTCCTCCTCCGAGGCTTCCCTCTGAGCCTTCCCCTGCAAGAATTAACAGTCCAGACACAGGGTGGAGAGAGAGAGAGAGAAAGAGCTCGAGATGTATGTATGGAGAGAGACAGGCAGGCAGACAGACAGACAGACAGACAGAAGTTGTAAAACATAAAGTTTAATAGCCCAGACTAGGCCAGTCTAGTTTTCTATCCAGTCTGCTTTTCTGTCACTCAAAAGCCTTCCAATCTTTTGTTTTGTTTTTTGTTGTTTTTGACACAGGCAGTGCAGCCCAGTTTGGCTCTGTGAAACCTCTTGCCTCAGCCTCCGAAATGCTGGAATTACAGGCACCTGCCACTGTGCCTGACATCAATCTCCTTTTTATGTCTCGCCTAAGTAAATGTTCAGACACAGTCACTTAAGGAAGGGTAAGCAGGAAGTTTGTCTAACTTCCTTCCTGCCACCCAGTACTATGGAAACCTTTGCGTTTCCTTGGTAACTCCAAACCCCACTGGGACCCCCATACATTCCCAGTGGCCCCCCCCCGTGAGCTACCATGGAAAAGTGGGACCAGAGAGATCAGAAACAACGAGGTAGTGCTGAGCTAGAGAACCCCTGGTTAGGTATAAATTCAGGTTTCATTATAGACAAAGACCTAGACAGGAAGACACTTTCCATATTTAGTAGTATGAAAGAAATTTACTTTGACCTCGTTTTCCCTTTTTTCCAGTACCTGGGATCGAACTCAATGATCGAACTCACAACCTCGCACATGCCAGGCAGGCCCTTGTGCTGCTGAGCTCAATCCCCAGCCCCTGACCTCATTTTCTTGTCCTTATCCCGGTCTTCATTGCTCTCTGCACCTCTTTCTCTTTGTTGTATCAGCTTTCCAGTTTTCAATTCTTTATCTCACTAGCCTGCCTCTCCCCTTTCCTTTATACTGCTTAGTGCATTGTAAAAACGTACATTTAAAAAAATTTTGTCATAATGTACTTTTTGTTCTGGGTCTTGAATAAAGATTGGGCCACAGGAGTTTAAGATACAAAAGATTTCTGGCTCTGTGGAGAAATAGTGCCTTCTAGTGTTTGCAGTGACATTTTGTATTCTTCCTTTTCATCTGAAAAGTAAAATTATAAACATTTTTAGAAAAACAACATATTTTATGCTTTTTGTAATTCTGATATATTTATTAAATGTATATTCATCTTTTTTTCATTTTGTTTTTAATTGTACATCTTGGCAGTTCATGCAGTTTACAGTCATTTTGGGAAGCAGTCACAGGTATGGACCACAACTTGTTTCTTTGGTGTTTTGTTTTTTGAGACAAGATCTCACTATGCAGTTTGCACTGGCCTTGTACTCACTTTGTACCCCAGGCTGGTCTCAAACTTCCAACAACCCTCCTGCCTCAACCTCCTAAGTGCTGGGATTACAGGCGTGCACCACCACATCCAGCTCTTTTTTTTTTTTTAATTCCCTTCCCTCCCCTTTTCTCCTCATTCCTCCTTCAATTCTGCTGACCTAATTTTCATTCCTGTTGATATTAATCTTAGCTCATGTTATGGCCTATGGTGTTTACATTCACTGAGGTTGTTAATTTCCTGTACCTGACACATCTCTATTCCACTTATTTCCCCTGCCCCTCCTCTTTACCCCACACCCTTGCTCCCTTGGACCCCTTCCCAATTGCAAGAGATCCGTCTTCTTGCCCCTTCTATACATCTTTTATTATTCTCCATGTTTGTGCTTTGCCTCTTTTGAACAGAGATACCATATGATATTTAAGCTTGTGTGCCTGGTTTATTTTACTCAACATTATATTTTCTAGGTGTATCCATTTTCCTACAAATATCTCAACCTGTCCTTCTTTTTTCTTTTTTTCCAACCTACCTTTCTTTATAGTGAGGTCATATTCCATTATATATAGGTACCACATATACTTTACCCAGTCCTGTGTTGGTAGGTATGCAGCTGCTTCCAGGATTTAGCTATTACAAGTATTGCTGCTATAAACATTGGTATGTATGTATTGCTGTAATAATGATGTCTTAAACTCTTTGGAGAAGACACCTAGCAGGGGGATCACTGGGTCACGTGGAATTTCTAATTTCAATTCTTTGAGCAATCACCACACTGCAATGGTTGTACTAGTTTACATTCCCAACAACAAAAGAGGGTTCCTTTTTCAACACAGCCTCACCAGCATTTGTTTTGGTGGTTTTTTTCTTTGTTTGGTTTGTTTTGTGTTGTTTTTTGAGGCAGGGTCTTGCTGTGTAGTGCAGGCTCACAGTGATCCTCCTGCCTCAGCTCCTGAGTGCTGGGATTATGAGCGTGTAACACAACATCTGGCCACCACCAGCATTTGTTACCATTGGATTTCCTAATGCTCGACATTCTTTCCAGAGTAACAGGGAATCTTAGTGTTGTTTTAATTTGCAATTCTGTAATGACCAAAGATGTTGAACACTTTTTCATATATTTGTTGACCATTTGTATTTCTTCCTTTGTGAAGTGTCTGTTCATTTCTCTTGTCCATTTCTTGACTGGGTCATTTATTTAGGTGGTTTAATTTTTGGGTGTCCCTCATATATTCTAGATATTAGTTCTCTGAGGAGTAGCTGACAAATTTTTTTTCCTATTCTGTATGTTCTCTTCACTTACTAATTGATTCATTTGTTGTACCGAAGCATTTTAGTCTGATGCAATCCCACTTGTTGATGCTTGCTGTTATTTCTTGCACAATTGAGGTATTGTTTAGAAAATTTTTTCCTATGGCTATGTCTTCAAGGGTTTTACTCATTTTATTTATTTATTTATTTATCTTTTTGAGACAGGGTCTTGCTATGCAGTTCAGGCTGGCCTTGAGCTTTGTAACCCAGGCTAGTCTCGAGCTCACAGTTGTTTTCCTGCCTCAGCCTCCTGAGTGCTGGGATTACAGGTGTGCATCATCAAACCCAGTTGGGTTTTATCTATTTTATTTTCCAGTAAGTTTAATGGTTCTATTTTAATGTTTAGATCTTTGATCCATTTTAATTTTAATTTAGTAAATGGTGAACAATAAGGGCCTAGTTTCGGTCTTCTCCAGATAACCACTTTTCCAAGCATCACATGTTGAATAGGCTATCTTTCCTCCAACACAAGCTTTTGGCTCCCCTGTCAAAGATGAAACAGCTGCCCGGTATGGCAGGACACACCTGAAATCCCAACATTTGGGAGGCTGAAGCAGGAGGATTGCAGTGAGTTCAAGGCCAGTTTGGGCTACATAGTGATTTCAAAGACAGCCTACATCCTATGTCAGAAAAAAGAAAGAAAGAAAGAAAGAAAGAAAGAAAGAAAGAAAGAAAGAAAGAAAGAAGAAAGGAGGGAGAAAGAAAGAAAGAAAGAAGAAAGGGGAAAGAAAGAAAGAAGAAAGGGGAAAGAAAGAAAGAAAGAAAGAAGAAAGGGGAAAGAAAGAAAGAAAGAAAGAAAGAAAGAAAGAAAGAAAGAAAGAAAGAAAGAAGAAAGGGGAAAGAAAGAAAGAAAGAAAGAAAGAAAGAAAGAAAGAAAGAAAGAAAGAAAGAAAGAAAGGGAGGGCTGGGGATTTAGCTCAGTGGCTTAAGCGCCTGCCTGGCAAGCACAAGGTCATGAGTTTGATCCCTGGTACCAAAAAAGAAAGAAAGAAAGAAGAAACAGCTGAATGTGTCTGAGGAATGTCTGTATGCTCAGTTCTGTTCCATTGATACCTGTGTCTATTTTTGTTCCAGTACCATGTCATTTTTATTACTATTGGTTTGCAGTATAGCTTGAAGTCAGATATTGCTATGTCTCCCAGATTTGCTCTTGTAACCAGGATTGCTTTTGCTATTCTGGATCTCTTCTGGCTCCATATGAGTTTTAGGGTTGTTTTCTCTAGATCTGTGAAGTATGCTATTGGTATACTGATTGGGACTGTCACCATGGTGACTATCTTTTTCATCCTATTTGTTTGGTGTTCTATAATTGTCCCTTACTTATATTTTAAACTCTTTTCTTATATTTGGGAAATTTTCCTCTGTGATTTTTGTAAACATGTTAGTAAATCCATCTGTGCTATCTTCTAATTTTTCTCTAACTCCAATTAGCTTTAGATTGGTCTTCCTATTTTCATCCAGTAGCTGCTGAATAATCTTCTCTTGTTCTCTTATTTCCGTTTCAGCTTCTTTGAGCTCTTCATTGTAATTCACTATTTTGTCCTTGGTATTAGTCTGTCTTCACTTTGGTCATTTCTGCAATCTATGAATTCTTTATGGTTTTCCTCCCAGATTATTTCTGTCTGACATCTTTTTTTTTTTGTCTGACATCTTTTAGAGGGTTCCATATTCTTGTTGACTATGTCCTTCAAATTTCAAACTGTTTTGGTTAGCTTGTTCAGTTTTTTAAAATCTATTTCCCTGAAATTTACTGTGGATCTATTGAATGAGATTGCTGTGGACTTTTGGTTCATCTCTTCTTTGAACTTATCTATTCTCTTTTTCTTTTTCTTTCTTTTTTTTTTTTTGAGACAGGGTCTTGCTATCAGTTCAAGCTGAACTTGGGCTCACTTTGTACCTCAGGCTGGTCTTGAACTTGCAACGATCCTCCTGCCTCAGCCTCCAAAGTGCCGGGATTACAGGAGTGTGCCACCATGCCTGGCTCTGAATGTATCTATTCTCTTCATCCATTCTATGAACTTTTCACAGATTTCTACTACCTGGTATTTGTTTTCTCCTCCCCTTGTGACCACTTACCCTGCGTTGGGAGAGTTGGGAGAATCCAGGGATGCTCTGTTTCCTTGCTTCCCTGTGCTCCTATGTGTATCCACGCTACCCACCTCTTTTTTCCCATCCTTGGAGGGTTACTGCGGGTTAAGGACTAGAGAAGTGAGGAGAGTGAAGCCTGACTTTGTGTTCCCGTGAATAATTTTCATCTTTGTGTTAGTATTTATTCCTTCTGTTGCTTACTTTAAGTGATTTGGACACTGTCCCCATGTTTTGCCCAAAAAATTACTACTTGCTACTGTGGCATGCCCACAGGCACTCTGATGACTTCTACATGGGAGTCCTTGCAGGCACGTGTTCCCCCTTGGTCCACCCTCTGTGCACACTGTGATAATTGATTGTTGTGGTTGCTCCACAGTGAGGTAGGTGAGATGAGGTGGGGTGGGGAGAATGGGGGTGGCTGGATGAGGGGTGTTCGACACTAAGGGGGAAGTTTGTAGGGGGGATAGTGTCAGATGGGAAGAAAAAGGGTGATGTGAGGTCTGATTCTAGTGGGGTACGTTTAGCTGGGTTGAAGCGATAGTACTAAGAGTTCTCAGAGGACATTTGTAGGGGCGAGGGTGAGACATGGGAGAAAGGAGGTTTATATCGGTACCAGGGATTGAACTCATGACTGCGTGCTTACAAGACAGGCTCTTATGCCACTGAGCTAAATCCCCAGCCCCAGGAGGTTTGTTTTGTGATTGAGGAAAGCTCTGTGCTTTCCTGTGGATAGGGAAGACAGCCAGCTAGGTGAGACAAGCCAAAGGCTCAGGATGGGGAGGATCAAGAGTTAATACTGGAGAAGACAGGAATGATTGTGTGGAAGCTAAATATGGAAAATGGGAAAACTTGGGAAAGGAGTTTAAGTGTTTGGAGAAAGAATAGGTTGGACATGCCTGTAATCCCAGCACTCAGCATCTTTCATAATGATGAATAATTATATCCCCTGAGAAGCATTGACAAGACTCCAGATCTGTCTTTGTGAATCCTGTTGCAATCTTTGGTAACTATTGTTTGCAAGGGCAAAGCAAAGATCTTAAAATTTTTATGAGATTTATGGCCTAAACCCGAGCCATAAATGAAGCATAAGTGGTCTTAAGAATTTTGCCTGTACAATGTTTTTATTTTTCTTTTAAGATTCCTAAAAGCAAAGAAAAAAACCAAATCAGTAAATTTTTTTTTTTTTTTTTGTGGTACCAGGGATTGAACTCATGACCTTGTGCTTGCCAGGCAGGCGCTTATGCCACTGAGCTAAATCCCCAACCCCTAAATTAATAGATTAAATCTGTGACTGATGAAGCTAGATATTGCCAAATTAATATCATTGAGGGCTAAAGGTATACAACAGTGGCATAAGTGCTTGCCTGGCAAGTGTGAGGTCCTGAATTCAAATCCTACTACAAAAAATTAATATCATTGAAAATAACTCCACTGGGCCGGGGATTTAGCTCAGTGGCTTAAGCGCCTGCCTGGCAAGCATGAGGTCATGAGTTTGATCCCTGATACAAAAAAAAAAAAAAAGAAAGAAAGAAAAAAAGAAAATAGCTCCACTTTCTTAGTCTGGGATCTAGATGATTCTCACACCAGTGCTAAACGTACTTATTGGACATTGAATATTTTTGTGGGAAAAGGCAAGGTACTCTGAAGTAAAAAGTGAAACAATCTGATTCAAGGATCAAAAAATTTAAATCTGTTGTTGTTTGAAATGTGTTGAATATTGGACACTCAAAAGATCCATTTAAAGGATGGTGGCCTTACCCTGTAAGTATATCTGCAGAAATATCACACTGTCTACAATTACAGAGTTCATTTAGTGAAAGACTTTGGTCTCTTTTGGTGATGTTAAAAAGGGATTGAGAGCTTACCTTCAGTTACTAATTTTATTTTATTTTGTCTTTTTTGAGACAGGGTCTCACTATGCAGTTCTGGCTGGCCTTGAACTCACTTTGTAACCCAGGCTGTTCTTGAACTCACAACAATCCTCCTGCCTCAGCCTCCTGAGTGCTGGAATTATAGGCGTGCGACACTGCATCCAGCTTCAGTTACTCATTATTATGAAAAGTCTGCTGCTTGCCATTCAGCGGTCCCAGATCATTGTATATGCAAGCAGATCAAAGGTTTTGATGGGAGCAAATAATGTTATTTCAACAATACTAACATTTTCTTTTCTTTTCTTTTGGTACTGGGGATTAAACTCAAGACCTTGTGTTTGTGCTGCTAAGCTATCTATCCAGCCAATACTAACATTCTGATTGCAGTTAAATGCACTGCCAGTTCAATAATTCATTGTAGACTAAAAGATAATTAATCAAAGAATGAGAACCAAAAAATAATACAGTAAAGTAAAAACTAATAAAGGAAGTTTTCTATTGCTTTGGACATGTGGCTCTTTTCCTCAGCCAAGGGACTAATGAGCAGAGCTCAAGCTAGGACCTATCTCTGCCGACACTGGAAGTCTAAGATGGTAGTCGGCCCCCAGTGTGGTTCTAGGTGCAGATCTCGGCCTATGACAGGAACAGGGCAGAATGTGCACTTCCAATCCTGTGTAACTCAGGCTGAACCTGGACTCTGCCCGCAGCCCCAGTGCCACAGTGGGACTCACTCAGCCTGCTCTTCAATTGCAGGCTTCTTCCATGGCTGTCTTTCCCTCATCTGTTCTAGGTACTGACGGTGTGGAACGTGACTTGGAGCCAAGGGGCTGCTCTGGGATCCAGGCTCAAACATCCAGCCCTTCCCTACCATGGCATCCCAGCCAGCTCTTGTTCTGCAATTGTGGCAGCTGGCGCTATGCTGAGGTCACTCGCCAGCTTATGACCGTAGAAGGCCATTCTGAAAGCAGTGTCCCGCATTTTCCTTGCTGGATTCAACTGCTGCTGATTCTCTCAGTCCCAATGTGGTTCTCTAGTTCTTTATGAGTGCAATGTCTTTGGTTTTACTTTGTCACTTGGCTACTGGTTGGCCAGTCACTGTCAGCCATGGCTAGGGCTGTGGTGGTTCTTCTTTCTCTTCTGAAATGAGACCTATTTCTTCTATATCACTTAATACTTTTTCCTTCTCCTTAGTCTGTTCCCCTGTTCCCTCCTGGTTGCCATGTAACCTCCTTTCATTTTTATTCTTATTCAAGCTTCTGTTTTCCAGATGCAAGACACTTTGTGTGGGGAAGCTAAGTTGTTGTCACTCCTGGCTCTGCCACTTTTTTTTTTTTTTGTCTTTTTTTGTCTCTTTGTCTTTTTGAGGCAGGGTCTCCCTGTGCAGTTCAGGTTGGCTTTGGGCTCACTTTGTAATCCAGGCTGGTCTCAAATTTGCAAACAGTTCTCCTGCCTCAGCCTCTTGAGTATTGGGATTACGGGAGTGTGCTACCACGCCTGGCGACTCTGCCATTTTTTTTCAGTCCTGCTGTTTTAAAACCTTTTCTTTACTTTTTAAAATTTATTACACAGATAAATAAAGACACTTGGATAATTTTCACTCCTTGCCACCCTCCTTCCCCAGTTTCACATTCTTTTGGAGGGATTTCAACGTGTCTGTTTTGCTTGTGTCCATCTTCCCTAGGCTTAGCTTTATTATCCCTATTTTAGAGATGAAAAAAACAAAATCTTAAAACTTGTTTCCGGTAAGTTAATGATAGCTCTTCAGCCAAATATATGGAAGGGCTAGAAAATTATACTCCTTATTCAAATAAAACATTCCTTATTCAACTGCTAACAGTTACCACCTGGTGAGAAAAAAGATCACTAAGATATGATTCATGAAATTGCCAATCCTACCAGGATGATGCCATAGAGAATTGCATCTTATTGTTGGGGAGCAGGACAGCAGCAGAAATGTTACTAAAAAGATACAGTGCCACTTATCTTCCCCACTACAAATCTTCTCCCCTTGGCTGGGTGTTGAGGTGAAAATCTGTAATCCTAGCATTTGGGATGCTGAAGCAGGAGGATCAATGAGAGTTTGAGGCCTACCTGGGCTACAAAGTGAATTTAAGGCCAGCCTGAACTGCACAGCAAAACTCTGTCTCAAAAAGACAAAAAATAGCTGGGCATGGTGGCGCCTGCCTATAATCCCAGCACTTAAGAGGCTGAGGCAGGAGGATTGCTGGAGTTTGAGGCCAGTCTGGGCTACAAGGTAAGTTGAAAGCCAACCTGAACTGCATAGCGAGACCCTGTCTCAAAAAGCCTCCCTCCCAAAAAAAGACAAAAAATAAATAAATAAGCACGGGTATTATTTCAATACTTGTCAGTTGAGTCTTATGAATTTTTTTCTTCAAAATAATATACTTTATGTGTGAGGCTCTGGATTTAATCCCCATTAACACAAAAACAAATACAAACAAAAATCACTATATGAAGCAATCGATAAATGAATGAGACAGTGGCTTTGTTTCAAAAATAATTAGAGTATGGAGAAAACATGTATTGAACTTCAACTATCTATGAGGGACTAGATATGTGTTGGGAGTTTGTTTTTGGTGCCGGGGATCAAACTCACAACCTTGTGCTCATTAGGCAGGCACTTATGCCACTGAGCTATATCCCCAGCCCGTTTTTTTGTTTGTTTTGTTTTGTTTTTTGAGATAGGGTCTTGTTATATAATCCAGGCTGGCCTTAAATGCACTATGTAGCTCCTGAGGACTAGAGCACAGGTGTATGCCACCATACCTAGCTAGATTACAGTCATTTTAGAGATGGAGAAACTGAGACAGAAGTTAGCTTGTCTCCAAATTGCACAACTAGGAAGTGGTAAAGCCAGTGTGTGATTCTAAAAATATTTTATTTTAAAAGTCTTAAATTGGGTATAGCGTGGCATATCTGTAGTCCCAGTTACAAAGGAGGTCTGTCTGAGCTCAGAATTCTAAAGCAGCCTGGGCAACAGAGTAAGATCTCATTTTAAAGAAACAAAAACCAGGTGTGGTGGCCCTCAACTGTAATCTGATCAATTTAAGAGGCTGAGGCAGAAGGATCCATGAATTCAAGGCCCATCTGGACAACTTGCTTCAGATAAATTAAGCAGCAGCTCAATTGTAGAACACTTGCTTAGCATGCACAGGGCGTGCCCAATGCCCCAAACACAAAAAACAAGTAAAAAGGATTTTTTTTTTTTTTTTTTTGTCTTTTGAGATAGGGTCTCACTACACAGTTCAGGCTGGGCTTGAGCTCACTTTGTAGCCCAGGCTGGTCTCGAACTCGCAACGATCCTCCTCCCGAGTGCTGGGATTACAGGTGAAAAAGGATTTTCTTGACTACAGGGAAAAGTACCTCATTGAATTAGTTAGGGGCAAACAAACAAAACAAAACAAAACAACAAAAAGCTGCACTGAGCCTGGTGGGCAGACTTGTAATCCCAGCACTCTGGACTAGTGGAGGAGGGTCACAAATTTGGGCCCAACCTGGGCAATTTAGTGACTCACAGGATCCCTGTCTCAAATTATAAATAATTTAAAAATTATTGGGGATATAGCTCAGTGCAAAGGCTCTGGGTTCAATTCCCAGTAAAACACACAGACACACACACACACACACACACACACACACACACAGCGCAAAGGCTCCCCGCCCCCACAGCCCAAAGCTAAATCCCTCTCTGCACTCCACCTCCCACTGTAGGCACTGCCTCACCGGTCTCCTCTTTGTTTCCTGCACACAATGCCCTCTTGTGCGCCATGTTCTGGGCGCCAGATGCCCTTGGCCTTTTGCCCCTTGAGATCTGCTCATCCCTCCAAACCCGCGGGCCGCCTTCTGCTATCACTGCAAGGCAAGAGTCAGCAGCTCAGATCTGTGTGCTCCTCTGCCTCCCCGAGGGCGCCCTCCCGGGGAGAGCGCCTTCCCGGGAGGGCTGCTGAACTGAGTTGAAAATCCTGCCATGCCAAGAGACCTGAGAAAGGCAGAAAACAGATGAGACACTGACCATGCCAGTCAGAAACTTGTAGTGGCTGAATTCTTAAAAATTTATTTATTCGTTTATCTATTTATTCTTGCAGTACTAGTCTCAGGGGCATCACACTGAATTGCATCCCCAATCCTTTTGTAGTTTTTAGAGACAGAATCTCACTAAGTTACCGGGGCTGAGTTTGAATGTCTGATGTCCCCTTCAATTTCTTTTTTTCAGAGTTTGTACTCTAGTTTTCACTGTAGACGTCTTTTGTTTCCTTAGATTAATTCCAAAGTATTTAACTTTTCTTGGTGCTATTTTGAATGGTATTCTCCTCAAGTTCTTTATCAGTGGATCCAAGGGAATAAAACTCCCTACTAGATGTTCCCTACCAGTTTGTGCTCTCTAAAATCAAAGAACGAAGCTGGGTGTGGTGGCGCACTCCTGTAATCCCAGCACTTGGGAGGCTGAGGCAAGAGGATTGTTGCAAGTTCCAGACCAATCTGGGCTACAAAGTGAGCTCAAGGCCATACTGAACTACACAGTGAGACCCTGTCTCAAAAGGATGAAAAAAACCCCCAAATAATGAATTTTAGGAACAATGGAGGTTAAGAGCAGAATATGTTTATTGAGAGAAAGAAAGGCTCTGTCAGAGAGAGAGAGAAAGAGAAAGGGTCCTGAATGGGTTGCCAAAGACTCTTGTCTTTTTAAGGGACTTTTATAGAGTAAAACCATGAGGCAAGGTGTGTCCAAAGTGGGGAAAAATGGGAACTTGCAAGGTGGGCATGAGGTGGGACAGAATTATGGTCAACCCATAATTGCCAATATTACCCATAATTGCTTGGGTGATATTGATTAAATTGGGATCCAATAGGAAGGTGAGTCATGTAGCAGGTAGGGCCTTTGCCAGTAGGGGTTTAAATTAGTGGCTTCTTCTGGCTTCCTTAAGGTAATCAAGGTATCATCAGTCCCTGAGGTTTGTGCTTAGGGTATGTTTTGTCTTTTGTCTTGAGATTGGCCTACAGTGGAGGTGTCTGTCTCCTCCAAGGTTGCAAGGTTTCTGGTCTTCTGCACTGGATCTTTTGAGGGCCTAGGCCTGTCTGACAGCCTATAATATTTCTATCTAACTTGGTTGCCTATAATAGTAGAAAAAGAAACAAGTTCTGCAGAGCAAGCTTGGGACAAATAAAAGGAAAAGAAGTGTGCCCTACCATGTGAGGGTGGCTACCAAGCAAGAAAGAACACAGGCTGACATGAGGTCAAGACTATTCTATCTAGATCCTGCTTCTCATGAGAAGTCCATGTGTATCTATGACCAAGTTCATGACCAAGGCATGGCACAAAGGATGAAAGATTACTCAGAGTCAATGTCTAAACCATGGTCCAGAGGGTCTGCCATTAACTGAGACTCCTCAGCATGAGAGCATCTCATAAGGACAGCCCCAATCAGAAGCCTCTGTGGCTATTTATTTATTTATTCTGCCTATCACCCCTTTGTTTCTTAGATGCTGTTACATGGTGAATATTTCTGGCAAGTATACAAAAGTACAAAAAGGGAAATACCAATACAGTGACCTATAATATCCTTGTCCAGATAAATAGAGTTAGCATTGAAAAATATTCATAAAGGTAAAAAATGAACATGGTGAAAAAATCCACACAAGACACACATGAAATGAAAAGAACAGTAGAATCTTGTTTCACATCATCCCTATCAGCTTTGTTCCTTTAGGCAACAGCTTCTTTTAGCTCTCTATGTTTCCTACCAGAAAAAAATGAATACACAGACATGCAACATGTTGACTCTTTCATCCTTCACATAAAAGATATATTCTGCGGCTTGCTTCCTTCACCGTGAGACGTTATCTCTGAGATTTTCCTATTGCAGCATGTTGACACATGGCACAGATGAACGCAGTTGTGGCTATTTATTGATAGAGCCAAGAAGCAAGGGTAAAGGACAAAGGAAGGACAGGGTCTGTGCAGGAATTCATACCAGGGACTGACCCTGGCCTTAGGGCTATGACTGACCTTAGACCAATGACTGATTTTAGGGCCAATTGCATGTTATATGACTGACCTAAGGGCCAGCCTAAATGGTAAATTCAAGTATGAGGAGGAGAGGGCCAGAGCATTCTTCCTTAAGGCTGTGTGTTTGATCCTACCTGGATTCGTGGCCCTGGAGACTATCTTTTAATCTCTAACCGTGCATTTGGGAGAATTGGGGCATGTGGCTCCAAAATCCCTTACCTCTGTACATCCATGTCATGCACACTTCTGGCCCATGCTCCCACACATGTCCTGGGATTTTGTAAATAACATTCACACTTACTTCCACAGCCAGCTTTGTCATGCCCTAATCTCCTGGCTCAGTTCCCCCTGAGAAACACGTATCCCCATAATTCTTTCTGGGACGCTAAGAGAGTAGAGATCTCTGTCTTCTATAGCTTCTTCTGGCTGGAAGGGGCTGTATGTTCTCTCCAACTGCCTTGAGGTGTTATGGCTCATGTGTTGCACTGAAGGAAAAAAACCTATCAGAGGACAATGAGAAAAGGGTTAGCAACTATGGAACTCTGTTCCATGGGCGAAAGAAAGTAAATTTACAGCCAGGCGTGGTGGTGCACTTCTGTAATTCCTGCACTCAGGAGGCTGAGGCAGGAGGATCATTGCAAGTTTGAGACCAGCCTGGGCTACAAAGTGAGCTCAAGGCCAGCCTGCACTGCAAGACCTTGTTTTGAAAAGACAAAAAAAAAAAAAAAAGAGAGAGAGAGAGAGAGAGAGAAAGAAAGTAAAATTTCTATCATGCTGTAAATGTAGAACAGGTCAAATTTTCATGCTTCTTGTGGAGGAAAAACTATGGCTTGTTTGTTTGGTTGGTTTTTGAGACAGGTTTTTGTAGTTCAGCCTGGCCTAGAACTCACTTTGGAGCCCAGGCTGGCCTCAAACTCACAGCAATCCTCCTGCCTCAGTCTCCTGAGTACTGGGATTACTGGTGTGTGGCACCATGTCTGGTTCAGAGTATGGTAAAGAGGGAGGTTAGATAAATCATTGCGCGTCTGAGAGCCTTGGCAAGATTATCCACATAATGGATCTAATTAAAAATGGGAGCCTCAATGGTGTCCATTTAAGATGTGGTGAATTAGTCACTAATGAGTGACTACTTTATGTATACTAAGAGTACTGGACTCTTGCTTTCTGAAGAGGAGCCTCAGGTCTTCTAAAGTTCTTAGGAATAACCTTTCCTTAATTTATAGAATTTCCTCTTTGTATTTTATAGATGATTGCTTACTAGCCACCAAGCCCCTTCTTTCCATATAGTACCAGAAAGGCATATTTGGAAACTGTATAGGTATATGGCTTCTTGCCTTTTCCTAATATTGATAACCTGATACCCAGATAAGACCTATTAGCTCTACCTTTTGAGCAGAGGTCCCTGGGGGAAGTTGGCCTCAGTGACCTATTGTGAACCAAGGACTGCCTAATCTCCCTTTTGATGTCCTTCTCAGAGGAATGAAGCTACTTTCATCAGTGAACCACACCTCTTCAGGATCCTGGAGGGGCAGGTCACTGATGTCCTGCCTCGTTGCTATGTCTGGGAATCACTTGTTCACAAGAGTGGCTAACTTCTGGGCCTGTAGACATCAGAGAGGCATGGGTCAGAGAAATGCAAGTTTTTACAATAACCTCAAGAGTGTCCAAGAGCATGGACTGATACATGCCAAACTATTTGCCCATTAATCACAAATAACATTTGGTCTCAAGTATCACTATGCTAAAAGAGAAGTGAGAACTTCTCGTTTCGATACTAAAGTTGGTTTTGCAGCTTTCTCTGTTAGCATGACTGTGAGAGTCACTGCACTCAGAGAGCCTGGCCATCTAGCAGTTAGTTATTCCAGCAATTTTTTTTTTTTTTGAGGCAGTGTCTTACTATGCAGTTCAGGCTGGTCTTCAACTCACTTTGTAGCCCAGGATGGCCTTGAACTCACAGCAATCCTCCTGCCTCAGCATCCTGAGTGCTGGGATTACAGGGCATGCACCACCACGCTAGGCCCATTTAACTTAATAAAAAGTATGCCATGGAGCAGAATTCTTGAACCAGCCTTTGGTTTAAGACACCTAAAGCCATTCCTCTCTTTTCTGATCTTTGAAGGAAGAAGAGTTCTTTGAAATTAAGTTTATTAGTACATTTTAGATATACATAATTCAAATAGAGAATTTGTACCTGTACATGATATATTTTGGTTCCTCTTTTTTCCCCACTCCCCTTTCTCCCTTCAACTTCTCTTCTCCTTCCTACTTCAAAGCTTTGTTTCCATTTTATCCTTTTCAAAAATCTTTTAAACCTTTTTGCTTCCTTTATTTCCCCCTCCCTTCATCCTAGTTCCTCTTTTCTTCTGAACAATTTCTTCCCATTTCACAACATCTGTTGTATATTTTGGTCCTTATTTGCTCTTTCAGTTTCTCACCCCAGGGGAAAAAAATGTGATGTTTACACATGTAAGTCCAATTTATTTCACTTTAGTGTGTGATCTCAAATTACATCCATTTACTCAGAAATATCTCACATCTATCCTTATTTATGGCAGAGCAGTACTCCAATGTATTAAAAAAACCTTACATTTTTTTTACTCATTCCTTGGTTGATAGGCATTTGGGTTGCTTTGTTTTTTGGTACTTGGATTTGAACTCAGAAGCTTGCACTTGCCAGGCAGGCACTTGTGCCACTGAGCTATATCCCCAGATCCCTTGGGTTGCTTTCAAGATTTAACTATTATAAACTGTGCTGCTATAAACATGGATGTACATATATTACTGTGGTGTGATGTTTTTAATTCTTCCAGAAATAAGCCTAGAAGGGCAATATTTGGGTCAAATGGGACTTCTAGTCCTGATTTTTTGAGAAATCTCCAACAATTTCTGCAGTGGTTGTGCCATTCTACACTCCTACCAACACTGGAGAAGGGTTCCTTTTTCCCCATTGTCCCACCACCCTATGTTATTGGTTGATTTCTCAGTGATGGCCTTTCTTTCTGGAATGAGATGGAATCTCAGCAATGTTCAATTTGCATCTCTTGAATGAGCAGTGATATTGAATATTTTTTCATATATTTATTTGTTGCTTGTATTTCTTCATCTGAGAAGTGTGCATTCATCTCAGATTCTCATTTTTAGGTTGGGTCTTCAAATTTGGGAGGGTCTGTTTTTTCAATTCTTTACATGTTCTATATATAAGTCCTTCGTCTGAAGGACAACTAGGTAAAAATTTTCTCCCACTCTGTGGGTTGTCTTTTCACTCCTTTGGTGATTTTTTTTTTCTGTGTAAAAGCTTTTTAATAAGATGAGGTCCCAGTTGTTGATTTTTTTGTATTATTTCCTGTGTGATCAGAATTTTGTTCATGAAGTATTTGTTTATACTTATGTCTTCAAGAGTTTTTCCTATTCTCTCTTCCAGCAGATATACAGTGTGTGTTTTAATGTTTAGATGATCTTGGATCCATTTTGATTTTAGTTTAGTGCATAGTGATAGACAAGTGTATATTTTTCCACAAACATTTTTGTGTGTAAAATAATTTTTATTTCTCTGGAATAAAAGCCAAGAAGAGTGATTGCTGGGTCATATTAACTTTTTTGAATGAATCATTCTGTGCAACAGCCTATGTGGAATTGTGCTGTGATGGGTAGACCTGGACTGACATATCAGGAAGGACTTGAGTCAAAAAAAAAAAAGCAAGACAGAATCTTCAGAATTTTCCAGAACTGCTACTCATTCCAGTTTTGAAATTTGCATTGGTATCTCTGTGTATGTCAAGGATTGACACTTTATTGAAGAAAGTGTGGAAGTTATTAGAAACAACTGTGCAAGGTTACAGTGAAAGAATTTTCGAAGTCCTCTTCCATCACATCAAAATGGTTTTGCTGTAGATATGTTAGCTGTGCAGGTAGAGAAACTATTATCATCTGTGATAGTGATGATTCAGAACAGAATAGTTCTTTTCAAAATGGAAAGAAAAAAAGATGCAATTGATCCCTTATTATTCAAGTACAAGGTACAACCCATTAAAAAGACATTATATGAATCTGCCACTGTTATAGCAACACAAATCAGTCAGAGAAAACATCTATTTTCTTGTGAAAAACAAAGCTTTTTCTGAAGCAACACTGTGAATCATGAGGTGGAATCATTAAAATTAAGACATCATCTCCCTAAACATATAAAACAACAGAACACGATTTTTCTAATTTCCTCCCTGGTGATCTACCTATATTTATCTTTAGTCCCTCTAACAGATGAAGAGGGAAACTTTCCAAGCAAATATTTGTTAGTCCAGAAGATACCATTGCTATCAAACAGACTATTGCAAGTTACAGGAACAAAGCTACAAAGAAATAGACAAACTTGAAACAAGAAAAAATGAAGATACTGACTTTTGAAGAAGCTAAATTAAAAAGAGAAAAAGCAGGTGCCCGAGAAGCTAAGAAAAAGAAAAAGAAGACAAAGAGAAAAAGAAGAAAGAAAGGAAGAAAATTACTGAAGAGAGACTAAAGAAAAAAAGATTTAAAATAGAAAGAGGAAAGGAAAGAGAGAAATTATGTGAGGAAAAGTGAAATATGCAATTATTAAAACATTGGAATAAACTCAGAGAAGATATGGAATGTGATGATTTCAAAGAATTTCCAGAACCAACTCCAGTAAAAACTAGACCACTTCCTAAAATCTTTGCTGGTGCTCTGCTGATTTTGTAGTTCCTCAGTACATTCAGGGAATTTTTGATATTTAAGATGACTTTCCTGAGGTGGTAACCCTAGAATTGCTAGAGGAAGCTTCTGTAGGAAAATGACCATGAAGGTCCACTGTGTAAATTGTGCTTTTTTTTCTTCCTGAGTGCAATCTTCCAGGTGACAGCAGAGGATGGAGAAGAAGAAAAGAAGAAGATGAAGAAGGAGAAGGAGAAGGAGAAGGAGAAGAAGAAGAAGAGAAGGAGGAGGAGGAGGAAGAGGAGGAGGAAGAGGAAGAAGAACGAAGAAGGAAGAAAGAAGAAAAAGAAGAAGAAGGGGAAAGGGAGGAGGAGGAGGAGGAAGAAGAAGAAATAGCCAAAGAGCAAATAACTGATGCTGACCCTGGAGAGGCTTTGGATGAAGATGCAGACCCCATAAAATCTGCACTACTGCAGTTGCATCTTTGGCAGCTGCATGGCCAGATGAACTAGGGCTACAGTTTGCAACGCTTGGATCTTGACAGCCACATTCTTTGTGAAATTCTCAGACTGCACATCTTCGCTTCCAGTGCTGATGTAATGTCAGCAAATGAAAAATACAGATATCAGAAACAAGAAGGATTTGATGTTACAGATGATGGCTGAATTGAGCTTTGTTTGAGCCATCCCAGTCTACTGAAGAAACTGTCAAGCACTTCAGTGTATGACTTGAAACCAGGAGGGAAAATAAGATACTTTGTGCTCCCTGCAGGAAGCTACTGACCTGAGTTTCTACCAGGGAATTTCACTGAATAGTATGCTGATGTATTACAGCAGGCAAAGTGGGAAGTCCAGGAGTTAAAAGCAGAACACTGAAAAGTGAGAGAAGACATAGTTCCTAGAATTCATAAAATGAAGGAAGAAGAACTTGAACAAGAAAAAAAAAATAAAAGAGAAAAAAAACTAAAGAAGGATAAACAAAGAAATTCAACTGCAGATGTACCTACAGGTCAGGAAGAAAGGAAAAGTTTTGGCACTAGCACTAAGAGCAAAGAAATAGAGCAAAAAGACCTTGATCAAGAACTTTCCAGGTGTGGTGGCACTTGGGAGGCTGACGTGGGAGAATCACCATGAGTTTGAGGCCAGCCTGGGCTACATAAATGAGTTGAAGGCCAGCCTGAACTACATAGCCAGATCTTGTCTCAGGGAAAAAAAAAAAAGATGAAGATGATGATCCTTAGTACAAAAAAAAATGACATAAAGAATCACATAAAAGAAGCAGAAAGGGCAAAAGAAGACAAAAAGGATTTCAAGAACTGATAAGGCAAGTAAAGATCAACCATATAATGCAAGAGCCTCTTACTGCTGATGAGGAAGAAGCTTTCAAACAAGAACAGCAATGAAAAGAGAAAGTGCTCTTAGGAAAAAAATCCAACATGCCATAGCATGTACCAATCAATGTCTTTCTCTTGGTCTGTGACTGAATGAATAGGTGCTACTGGATTTTGCCTTCTATTGCTGGATCGTTCTGTAAGACCAGAGGATTATTCTGGTCTTACTGAAGACCTGCTGTTGCCTAGATATTTATCATTTCAGAATAATATACAATCTCAAGATCCACAGGTATTGCTGAGTATATTGGCACATGTCTGTAATCCCAGCACTCAGGAAGCTGAGACAGGAGGATTGTTGCAAGTTTGAGACCAGCCTGGGCTACAAAGTGAGTTGAAGACCAGCCTGGATTGCATAGCAAGACCCTGTCTCAAGAAGACAATAAATAAGTAAATAAATAAATAAATAAATATCCTCAGGTATTTATTAAAATTGAAGAGACTTTGATGTCTGCATCTACCTCCAAAGAAGACCACGGTCTGTGTGACAGTTCCATACAGCTGCCAAAAACAGTGCCCAAGCTAAATCAGTAGTGCTTTTACAGATCTTTTGAACAGCTAGGCCAGGTTGTTGAAGCTTTTAATCCTAGAGGATATAGAGAAAGTGCCTTAAAAGAAATCCTGATGCAAGAGAAAAGCAGAATATATGCAGAGCTAGTCTGTTTTTCTCAAGAAAAATTTCATTTTTCATATAAACTTTGAACCAATAGCAAACCTGCATGTACTCAGGGAAAAAACTTCAGGGCATATGGCCGATTTCAGATGTCAGCAGAAACGTAGCTTTACCTGAGGCTGAGAGATTTCCTTTTGGATATTGAAGACAGAATCTATTAAGGAACATTGGGAGCAGTCAAGGTTACAGACAGACGCATATGGAAATCAGTCTTAGAAAGTGGGCATTATAGGGTTGGGAATTTAGTTCAGCAGCAATAAGTGCCTGCCTGGCAAGTGCAAGGTCGTGAATTCGATCCCTGGTTCAAAAAAAAAAAAAAGTGGGCATTATGAGATGTTAAGTGAAGAAAACAAGGAAAATGGAATAATTAAAACTGTGAATGAGATGGATATGATGGTGTATGCCTGTAATCCCAGCACTTGGGAGTCTGAGGCAGGAGAACTGATGTGAGTTCAAGGCCAGCCTGGACTACATAGTGAATTCAAGGCCAGCCTGAACTATAATGCCAGACCCTGTCTCAAAAAACCAAATAAACCAAACCAAACCAAACCAAACCAAACCAAAAACAACCCCTATCAAAGAAAACACTGGAATGAAAATATAGAAGAGGAAATTGGTGAACAAGCAAGAGGGATTGTGGAAGACAGACTTTTGGGGATAAAAACAGAAACTCCAAGTACTGTCTCAACTAATGCAAATACACCACAATCAGTGAGAAATGTGGTTCATTACCCAGCAATGGCACTCTTTAAGACAGAACAGGGCATTGAGTGGTGTCTTCTCAAAGCTCCACTTTATGCCAGTGACAATGGGCATTCTTATAAAACAGTCCTGAGTGGTGGGAGAGAGTCATTCCTTTCTTCTGCCAGTCTATTCCAAGTCTTCCTACACTTAGCCACCTTGGAGCAGAGTGTGATTTGGTCTAAGTCTACACTAAATGCTCACATCAAGCTATTCAATAAGAAAGGGCATCCTGAAAATATGGTACTTATGGATGACTGAGATGGGGGTCATCATACCTACTGTGTTTGATCAAAACTCAACACTATCTCTGAAGGAGATTGGTTTTGTCTTGAATGTCAACCAAAGCAAAGTTTTAGAGCCCATCCTTGGAAAGCTATGAAGAAATGGGAGAGTCCAGAGTGTGAGGAGGATGAAGTTGATGATGATGATAAAGAATGTCAGAGTGATGAGGAAGAATATGAGAGAGAATGAAATGAAGATGACTCTCAAGAAGAGGAAGAACTCAGCCCACAAAATGAGTGAATGCACAAGTTAGACTGCAATTAAGACAAGAGGGAGACTTAGCTTGTCTTTCTCAAGTTGTGGCCAGCAACAGATCCTAGAAGATTCCCTTCGAGGAGTCAGGAGAATACACCCAAAACAACTGTTTCTTCTAGAACTACTGGCCAAAACTTAAGAATGATAACATCTGCTCTTCCTACAGAAACTAATCTTCAGGAATTGTCAGTCATGCTACTCGCCACAATCATGGCACAGAGCAAGTGGATGTATTTGTGGAACTCCCTAGTTCTCACAGAAAATGCAGAGGCAAAAGGGCCTATAATACACCAGAAAACAGTCCCAGTTTCCCTAACGTCATAGTTATCCCCACAAAATGAACTGAAGAGTCAAGTTTTTAAATGTTGCCTCAGTATTTTGTCCCAGGATAGTGAGTCCAAGACAAGAGGCAGGAAAAGACAAGCTATGAAGTCATCTCTGATGTCTCTGAATTGAAGGGGTGCTAGCTGACAGGGAGAAATTCTTAAATTGTCTGCTTAGTACAGCATGATCACAGCTGGCCTTTTTGAAACTGGTCTCTAAAATCTAGGTACCAGATTATTATGACTTTTTTTTTTTTTTTGTCTTTTTGAGACAGGATCTCACCATGCAGTTAAGGTTGGCCTTGAGCTCATTCTGTAACCCAGATTGTTGGTCAATGATCCTCCTGCCTCAGCCCCCTCAAGTGTGCACCACCACGCCTGGCTTCTACTATGACATCATTAAAAAGCCCATTGCCCTAAATATAATTCATGAAAAAGTGAATAGATGTGAATATAAATTAGCAACTGAGTTTATTGATGACAGCAAATGAACTGCTTTGAGTTCAACCCTTATAACACAAGTGAAGCAAAAGCTAGATCCAAGCTTCAATCATTTTTTCATATTCAAGCTCAAAAGCTTGGACTATACATCATACTCAATAATATAGACCATGTTAGCACACCACTAACTGCAAAAAAATCATGAATCTAACTTTTGTCCTTCTAAAGGATATATTTCAGGAAAAAATTGTTCATGAAAATGGAACATTAAATTAATTCTCTAAAGCAGATGTATGTATAAAGCAATAACAACTGACTGACCTTTTGAAGTGTGGCCTGTACTAGTCTCAATTTTAATATTAAGCACATAGGAGAATATAGGAAAGATTTCTTCTGCTTCCATTTTGTTTTAAGTTTGATGGGTATATAGATTCAATACTAGTTTACAGAAGCTTTTATACATTTCAAGATCATTCATGTGAGCACATATCTTGGAAAATACTTTTTAACCTTATTTATTTGTCATTGATTATTTAGAAGTTGTGGTATTACAGGAGAAATATCTATACAGGTGAATCTTCTATTATAGCACACTTTAGAAAAATGTGTACATGTCTTAAGAATTATTTAATGAATGTATTCTATCAATACTACACATGAATGGATAAAATTTTACATTCCTTGAAGTGCTGAACCTGTGCAGGGTGGACATATTAAGTCTATTAACTAGACATTTATTTAGCATTCAGAGAATTTGTTTTGTATTTATAAAATTTACACTGGGAAAATGTTAATTTTTAAAGATTTTACTGTTTTTGTTTTATTTGTTTAATTTCCTTAGTATTAAAAAATGTCACCCTCCCTTTCCCCTAACAGTGTTTTCAGTTTTACAGAACTGTTTAACAAGTTTCTATGTATAACTTTTTAAGCATACAAGTAAAATGACATTTTTTCAAGTAAAAAAAATCTAGATTTTGTTAGAAGAAACAAGGAAGGGATTAGAAACTAACATGGTTGTGCCTGATTCAAAAAATAGCACCTAGTCATGTGACAAGACAAGATGATGGCAGTCATGTGATAACCCTATGATAGCATCTTGAGGAAGAAGTGGCTATCTAGGAAAATAGCACCGATGAGACTTTAAGAACAAAAAGGAATAATCTGGGACAGGCAGCTAATTAGGCAGGCTACCAAGTTACCAACAGCTACTTTTCCCCAAAAAAAGTGAGAAAGTTGAGCAAAGGATCATGTAGAACACAGACATGAGGTCAAAAAAGGCATGCTAAACTCTAGGTATTTGAACAATCTATTCTAAAATCGTTCAAATTATACTAAGCTAATAATAGGCTCTCTGGCTGTATTTATTTATTTTTTATTTATTCACAGGATCTCACTATGTAGTCTGGACTGGCCTTGAATTCACTTTGTAGTCCAGACTGGCCTTGAACTCATGGAAATCTTCTTGCTTTAGCCTCCCTACTAAGTGCTTGGATTACAGGTGTGTACCACCATGCCCAGTTCTCTGGCTGTTCTTTTCTGATTTGTATGTGCAAGGAGTGAAATGGGAAAGAGAAGAAAAAAGGAGATAAACTTCAGGGGAGTCTATAAGTCTCCTACAGGTAGAAGAAAAACAGAGGTCATGCATTCCCCTTCCCCTCCTCCACGTAGTGGAAAAGCAGGAAACAATTCCCAGTGCTATGACAAGACTCTCGTGAGTCCCCCAAATAGGGGAGAGATAGGAACAGCAGAAGAAAAATCTTTTGGCATTTTAGAATCTTTTTTTTTTTTTCTTTTGGTAATGGGAATCAAACTCATGACCTTGCACTTGCCAGGCAGGCACTGTTGCCACTGAGCTATATCCCTGGTTTTGTGGCATTTTAGAGAAAAACAAACAAACAAACAAAATATGCCCAAAGGCCTTACCTTTCCTCCTGGCTGGTTTGCCAAATACGTTACTGGGTTTTTGAGTGCTGGAGTCTTTTTCTAGAGATAATTTCTACTTACTCTCTGTCTTGAGCAAAGAATTGGTCAAGGCAAGTACAAATAGTAACAAAGTTTTGTCAAAGGTAGGAAAGGAAACAAGTTCTACAAAGTTTGGGCCAAGTACAGGTAGGAAAAGAAGTGCACCTTGCAGCGTGAAGGGGGCCACCATGCAATAGAGAGCACAAAGGCGAAAATTCAATGGTGACTATCCTTTTTGTTTCATCCACTCCTCAGACTGATGTCAGGTCTATCCTATCCTATCTAAAAATCTGCTTGAGTTCTTACAAGAAGTCCACATCCAGGATTTGGGGGGCCATTCTGCTCATGGAAGACATGCTAATCAATTGTAGAATTGATAATAAAGCTAAATAAGATCATTGTACTACATTGTTGTAATTTTATTGTCTCGCAGCAGGGAACAGTTAATGAGAAGAGTTTGATAAAGAGAATCTTTACAAAAGTTAAAGGAAGATGACAAAAGCTATAGCAACAGCAAGAAATCCTCGTTATCTCCAGGCTTGACAAGGTAAGGGGAGTAAGATAATGGAATGTAAGTCCTGGGGTGTTGGTATACACTTGTAATCCCAGCACTTGGGAGGCTGAGGCAGGAGGATCACTGTGAGTTTGAGGCCAACCTGAACCACATAGAGACCTTTGTAAAAGAGAGAGACAGAGACAGATGGAGAGAGAGAGAGAAAGAGAACAATGGAATGCTAAAAGAACTATAGCTGTAGCAAAATGGGGGAGGTTTGGGGCAGGAATTGTGGCTTTTGCTAGAGCAATGTACCATTATCAATCTTAGCCTTCTCTCCTGCCTGAGCTTCCATGTGCTACACTCAACTAGCTGTGGATATTAAGGATGGAGCCCTATGGATGCAGAGACTACAGCATAAAGTGTGTGTCTAGCATCTTGGGCACAGAGCAGAAAGGAAAAGTTGGAGAGTAGATTTGGAAAAGCAAACAATGAGATCAACTTCATGACACATACATGATTGAGGAAAAACCTATGTATGATTGACATAATTGTGGGGTCTAAATGGTGGAAGCGAGTTGTGAACTTTAGTTAATAGGAAATTTTGCTGCCAGTTCATGGGTTTAGAGGTGGCCCTAGGAGGAGAATTTTGAAGAGTGGCTTCCTGGTGCTTCTAGGCCCTGAAGTAAAGGACTTGGTTTTAGAGGAATGAAAGGAATTAACCAGCTTAGCAGTGGCAACTGGGCCAGGTTGCATTGGCAGCATGCTGGAAACGTAATGGTGTTTTGTTTTGTTTTTTGAGATAGAATCTGTCTAGAGACAGGGTCTTGCTGTGTAGTTCAGGCTGGTCTTGGGCTCACTTTGTAGCCCAGGCTGGTCTTGCACTTGCAATCTCCCCCTGCCTCAGCCTCCTGTGTTGGGATTACAGGACTGCGCCAACATACCCAGCTGGTAACGAGGGTTTTCAGAGTGCAATGTAGACCTCCACTTGTTGCTGCTTAGCCTTTGGACAGAGGAATTATGAAATTTCTTACTAAAAAGGCTCCACTTAAGGGCTGGGGATCTAGCCCAGTGGCATAAGCACCTGCCTAGCAAGTGCAAGGTTGTGAGTTCAATCCCTGATACTAAATAAATAAATAAATAAAATTTAAAAAGGCTCAGCTTAAGAACCCAAGTGTAGTGGATTAACTGTCAACTTGTAACACGCAGCTGAACTGGGTCAGTGTGGTGCTGTGTGTGGAAGGCCCACCTGAGCAGTGTTGTTAACAGCACAAAAAGCAAACTGCTGGGGAACATGGTGAGCTGTTGATTCTCCTGGACAAGCTTGTCACACTGGCTTTCCTGATAAGAACTCAGCAGTTCTCATTGTTGGAGGAACATGGGTCTTTGCTGTCTCCGAAGATGGCTGCAGTTCTCTTCAGGGGAGCTCTGGTCCTTACTTCATCGTCACTTCCTGACTCTAGTGCAGATCCCTTAACCTGCTGGCACAAACCTTTAATCCCACCAGTTTAGACTTTCTAACTTCTACTATTGACCTTTGGACCTTCTCAGGGCAGATCATTGACACAGACTTGCATGAGACATTATCATGGGCCCTAGGCTTTCTTCTGGACCTGTGGATTACATTACGATGCTCTCTGCGTCTTCAGCTGGACTCATGTAGGGTATTGCTGTAGGATGCAGGCCCTCAGCTCGATTCTTTGGGTCTCCAGTGTGTGGACGGATCTCCTGTACTCTTTTGATTTGACTCTTTGGGTGACTATTATAAAATAATCCTATAAATTAAATGGCCTGTATTTAAATGTTTCCCTTGTAAACCCTGACCAATACCTGGTGACTCACAGAGACCTAGGTAATTTAAGGAAGGATATTCTGTGACATGGGAATCAACTTTCCACTCTATGCTGCAGCTATTTTTGAAAGCCATGGTGGTGGTGGTTCTGATCTATTTTCTACATTTGGAAAAAGAGTGCATTACAATCAATACTGTGGTGCCCCCTGGCCTGGAGCTAAGTGCAGAATTTCAGCTTTCTACCCTTGCTGGTAAAGGTTTTCATTCTGGTTGGGAGGGGCAGGGCAAGGAGAGGAGAGAAACCTAAGTGAAGAAGCCAAATGAAGTCAGAGTTGGAAAGTATATTTCAAAAAGAGTTAAATAGAGGTTTGGGTACAATAGGCAGTGGAGAGAAATCTGAGGTCAGGAAGGGGCTATAAAAAATCCTTTATATTTAGAAGAAAAGCACATTTAAATTTGAACATCAGTAATAATAACTAGCAGGATCTATGGAAAGAGAGACCCAAGCATTTCAAATGTTAGATTATTATCAGGGATAGCAAAGCACAAGTACACCTCCCCAGACCTTTTTATTTCTATTTTGAAACAGGGCCTTGCTAAATTGTGCAAAATCACCTAAAGATTATGATCTTCTTGCCTTATTCTCCTTGAGGTGAGAGATTAGGACTGGGGCAAAACAGTCAAAAACCTGGCAGGAAGTGTTAGTCACAAAGACCTAGGAGACACACAGAACACAGGACTCTGAGTGATTCTGCAGCTCCTGAGCACTGTATACAAAACCAATCAGGGGTCAGGATATAACTCAGTGTGAAGACCATAGATCCATCCTCATTTCCACAGTACACAACTCTTCTCCATTCAATGTAAAAGCAATTTTGCGACGTTCATATACTGCTATTTATATGTTCTGAAAACTTGTGATTTATTTGGTTTAAGCCTCAATTTAAAAAATATTTTTGAATTTATGATTTAGTATTATTATTTTTTGTACCAGGGATTGAATTTATGACCTCATACTTACCAGGCAAGCACTTGTGCTACTGAGCTAAATCCCTGACCCTATTTCGTCTTTTTGAGACAGGGTGCACTATGCAGTTCAGGCTGGCTTTGAACTCACTCTGTAGCCCAGGCTGGCCTCAAATTTGTAGCAATCCTCTTGCCTCAGCCTCTCAAATGCTGGTATTATAGGTGTGTATCACTATACCTAATGCTGTTTATTATTAGTAGTATTTTCAGTAGTGGGGATTGAACCTAGGTCCTTCACACTGATCTACATCCCCAGCCTACTTTTTCTTTTAAGAGGAGGTTTTGTTAAATTGCTGTTTCCCAGGCTGGTCTTGAACTTGTGATCTTCCTGCTTCAGCTGTTTTGAGTACTGGGATTATAGGCCTACATTATCAGGCCCACTCTTAGCCCTTTTACAATTTATTTTGAGTTAGGGTTCTGCTAAATAGATGGATGGCCTTGAATTTGGGATCTTCTTGCTATCTTAGTGGGATTGCAGGCATCTGCCACTGCTTTTCACAGTGCTTTTTATTTGTTTATTTATTTTTATCGGTATGGGGGATCGAACTCACAACTGTGTGCTTACAAGGCAGGCACTTATGCCACTGAGCTAAATCCCCAGCTCACAGTGCTTTTTAAAAATGTGAATTTTTTTCTAAGTATAATGTCACATTCTGTAATCCCAGCACTCCAGAAGGTTGAGACAGGAGGATGGCAAATTAGAGCCCAGGCCCAGGCAATTTAGCTACTTTGTGAGACCCTGTTTCAAAATATAACATTTTTAAAAAAAGAGCTGGAGACATAGCTCAGCACAAAGTTCTGAGTCATAAGTTAACAAAACAAAACATAAGCTTTACTTCTTTTGGGATAACTTTAGATTTAGGAATGAAAAGGTAGCACAGAGATCTTTGTGTACTCTTTACTTAGCTTCCACTAGTATTAACATCTTGTGTAACCATGGTGCTACATCAAAATTCAGGAGTTAATATTACTACAATATTATTAACTAAATTGTAGCATTGATATTTCACTTTATATGTCCTTTTGCTTCTAGTATCCAGTCCAGGTTACCACATTGCATTTAGCATGGTGCTTTTTCATTTAAAATGTATTTTAAAGCTTCATGGAGCATCCCTGTAATCTCAATATTCAAGAGGTGGAGACAGGAGGATCATGAGTTTGAGGCTTGGTTAAACCACATAGCCAGAACCTGACTCAAAAAAACAACAAAACAAATAAACAAGTGTAACTTTTTTTTTTTTTGGGTACTGGGGATTAAACCCAGGGACTTTGCAATAAGGTACATCCCCAGACCTTTTTATTTTTATTTTTCTATTTTTTTGGTATCAGGGATCAAACTTGCAACCTCACGCTTGCCAGGCAGGTGCCTGAGCTAAATCTCCAGCCCCTTTTTATTTTTTGAGATAGGTACTCTCTAAATTGCTTAAAATGCTGAGGTTGGGTTTGTGGTCCTCCTGCCTCAGTTTCCCAGTGTACTGGGATTATGGGCCAAACAAATGTATTTTGAAACTGGATGGGGTGGTTTGTTCCTATAATCTCAGTTACTCTTTTTTTTTTTTTTTTTTTTGGTACCAGGGATCAAACTCATAACCTCATGCTTGCCAGGCAGGTACTTATGCCACTGAGCTAAAACCCCAGCCTCCAATCCCAGTTACTCTTGAGGCTGAGGCAGGGATCACTATTCAGGGCTAGTCTGGGCAATTTAGGGAGACCTTTTCTCTAAATAAATAGGATTGAGGATTTAGCTCCATAGTAAGGCCCTTGCCTAGCATGTACATGACCCTGGTTCAATCCTCAGCATTATAAACATTAAAATAAAATCAATAAATAAAAAGGGCTGGACAGGGCACATGCTTGTAATCCTGGCCCTCTGGAGGCTGAAGTGGGAGGACTGCAAATTTGGGTCCCACGAAGTGCAATTTAGCAACTGTCCCCACCCCAGCCCAGGGCTTGGGAATATAGCTCAGTGTGAGGCCTCAGGGTTCAATCCCTATCATTCAATAACTACCTAAAATTAAATAATAAAAAAGACTAGGATGTAGCTCAGCACTATAAATTCAATAGTGAATGGTGCAAAAAAGAAAAAGGAAAAAATATATCTTAAAGATTGTGTCATATCATTTCATACCCAGTTGTCTAATTCTCTGGATTACAGAATGAATGAATTCTTAGAAGTGACATTCAGAGTTAATAATTACGTGCACCTAAAAATTACCAAACCCAGCGGGGTAGGAGTGTGATTTAGCAGTGGAGTTTGTTCTTAGCATGCAGGAGTTCAATTCCTAGAACCGGAGGAAAAAAATATCTAACTTAAGGGTTAGATAATTGCCTTCTAGCCGGTACCCTTGTGGTTTGAATATTGCATGCTTCTTTATGGAGTTCCAAGATTAGGGTTGGGGACTAAATGTGAATGATAAATGTAATTACGAATTTTTGCACACCACAAAACAATTCGTTTTAAAGGAACTGGCGCAAATGCTACATAAAGCTTTGCTTGATTTACATACGGCAATACAGTAATCATTATAACTTGACCTGTAGGTTGACCCCCTCTTACGACCACTAGGGGGCTCTACTAGACGCGCTTTATAATTTACGTCAGTCCGTTTAAGGCAATGTTTTGGGATGATGCTTTAGAAAACTCTTAAAACTTGAAAATGATGATCTAATCCAACTTCCTTAAATCACAGATGGAGAGACCAAAGCTGGCCAAAAGAGCTAGTAGGGGAAAGGCCTGGAATAAAAAATTGTCTCTTGCTTCTCGAGACAAGAGTTCAAGAAATTCCCTTTTGTTACCTGTCTCCACTGAATGATTTGCCTCCAGCAGCTATTACTCTCTTTATTGCCACAGTTCTAATTATTTTTGATAAAATCATATATTTGTGATTATTTTGGTTTCACATCTTTTATTATGCATATTGGTTCTACAGATTAATCGGTTTCATTTAGACAGATTTGTACATACACATCACATACTTTGGTCATTCTCAGCCTCCCATCACCCACTGTGATAGTTTTATAATAGAGTATTTTGCTGTTTGGTTCGACAAAGGAATTGCACGAACTTCTAAAATAATACCTTTATTATTTATTCCAAAATGTTCTATTCAGTCAGACGTGCACTAGAATTCCAGCACTTGGAAGGCTGAGGCAGGAGGCTCGCGGTGATTCCGATGCTAGTCTGGGGCTACAGTGAGTTCAAGGGCAGCCCAAACTACATAGAATAGAATAAAAAAAATCTATTCAAATTCCTCTAGGTACCAAAACCATATTACTCATTGTAAAACCTAGCAACTACTTTCAAACTGCCTTTCAAACTTCCTCTCCATTTAAAACACTATTCTTTTTACTCACTTATTCGTTCAATATTTGAGTGCCTATTAGCGCCAGATACCTTTGTAGGTCCTAGGCTTACACAAGCAAAGCGCTTTCCTCTCCCAACCCACCCTCGCCAGATTCCATATCTTTTTTTTTTTTTAACTTTTGAAAATGTACACATGCCTTTTTAATTCTGCAGTACTACGTATGGTTCTTGAACTACCACCAGCAGTAGCAGCTGGGTGCTCATTAGAGAGGCAAATTCTTACGTCCACTCTACACTCTAGGGATGGGGCCCAGCCAATTTTTTTTTTTTTAAACAAGCTCTCCAGGGATTTTGATGCACACTCAAGTTTGAAAACCAAGGTTTTAATTCCACAGCCCTAATTATCGAAACAGGTCAAAGATCAACATAAGGCTTCCAAACCCACCCGGAGCCTCTCTACGGAACATCTTTCTCAAGCGCGCCAGCTGCGATCCAACAATAAACGGCTCTTAACATTGCTTGTACCATCTGAGATGGTGGAATCATATTGGCACTACAATGGTTCCAGAACAAAAGCCACCGCAGCGGGTTTTCTGGGCATGTCCCGATCGACAGTGGGCCGGACTGAGTTCTCGGAGAGCGGCTCCAGACGCTAGACTCAGCCCGGCATGGTGAGGTCGGGCTGAGTCAGGGGGGCCTCGGCCGAGTGGGCCGCTGGAAGGGGTCAGGTTGCGCTGGAAGCCTCGACCGTAGCACGCGGATGTAAAGAGGGGCGCTGGCGTGGGGCAGACCCGGGAGGCCCGGGCGGGCTGGTGTGGAAGCCGCACCCTCGCCGTCCCAGACGCCGGCAGGGTGGAGCCACGCGACCAAAGCTCCCGCGGAGACGCGCGGGGCGAGGCAAGGCGTGTGGGGGCTACAACGGGAGCGGCTGCGCCGGCCGACCGGGCCAGAGTCCTGCGCATGCGCGGCGCCGGCGCCATTTTGGTGGCCGGGCGCGGAGGTGATTCTACACGGAGCAGAGCGCGGCGGCGGTGGCAGGGGCGGCAGTGGTAGCCTTCGTGCGCTTGGGTCTGAATCGCCGAGGGAGGAGGCGGTGGAGGAAGAGGTGGCGACGGCGGCGGTGGTCGTAGCGGTGGCGGAGGAGGCGGGTACGAATCAGCTGCGGGCGGAGACATGGCCAACATCGCGGTGCAGCGAATCAAGCGGGAGTTCAAGGAGGTGCTGAAGAGCGAGGAGGTCAGAAATGAACTCCCGGGCGTCCCCCACCTCCGCCCAGGGCGGGAGGGCCCCCCCAGTGGCGACCCCAGCGTCCCCGGCATCCCCTAGTGGCCTTGGCCGCTCTGCCGCTGCGCCCGCGAGGGGCCGCCGCCCCCCTCCCCTCCTCCTTGCCGTCGCCTCCCTCCGGGTCCGGGTCGGGTTCTCGGGTTCTAGCGGGCGGGCAAGGAGCGCGCTGCGGGGCGGGACGGCGCTCCTAGGGGCGCCCCAGGCGGCGGCCGCTTAGGGAAGGAAGGGAGGCGGTGGGTGGGGAGGGAGCAGGCCGAGCCCGTGAAAACCCGGGAAGTGGGTTGGGGGAAGGGGAAAGGTGGTAACCGGATCCGGGGAGCTGCGCGAGGGCCCGCACTTTTCAGGGCATTCTGGGTTATTTAGCCTGCCAGGCCTCTGCGGTCCTGTCTTTAGAGAAGGAAAGGGAAGACGTGAGCCCTTAGATGTGGATGCAAGGAGGGGTACATGCTGACTTCCCGCAGTTGGGTGCCGGGAGACCGGGGGGAGGCATAATGGGGTAGCGCCTTAGTGGGAGGCAGGGATAAGGGAATTTTCACCGGAGGTAGGAAATTAATTCCAAGTTAGATCATTATCTCCTTGCTTTCAAACCCCCTCCCCACCCCCCCGCCTCTGTATTGCCATCTGAAGCTTTTTGACTGACCAAAAGCAAGTTGTTTGGTGTGCTGAATATTTTTAGCTAGGAAAAAAAATACTGGAGTATTTGAATAGCTTATTTCAAAACATTGTTGACAAGTGATCAAGATGTTTCTCCTAAGACAATGCCTCTGACGCGTTGTGCTGTGTAACTTCATTATGATGTTCCTCATAGTTGAATTGACCCTTACCTTTGAAAAATAGAACTATTATGAACGAGGCATTTTACCAGATAAATGCATTATTGTATATCGTTATTAAGTAAGTTTGTCCTGATCTGAAACATAGCACGACATAGTAGTGTGAATTTTTTAAGAAAAATTTCTCCTGTGGCTTTTCAGTCCTGCAGAGTTTGGATATTGTACACTACTGCAGGCCACATTTATTTAAAATATCAAAGATGGACTATTTGCGAACTAAACAAATATTAGTGTAATTTTTCATACCAAAGTTAAGAATGTCAGATTTTCTCCATTAAGTTTAATTGGTTAATACAAAAAATGACTGTTACTTTTAGAGATTGACATTTATTATTGAACACATCAAGCTTACTTTGTTTTTCTTTTGTGGTTGGTACCTTGATAATGTCATTAGTGGTTTATGAAATTCGCCATTCTAAGTAAATCCAGTAACACATTTTTTTTTTGTATCACAGAGTGTAGTGATATTTCTTTCTAAATACACATGAAGAAAACTAATAATTGTCACAATTATTAAACTTAGTGAATGTGATTAGTAGGTAACTAAACAGTGTGTAAGTAATGATCTTTTTAACTGAGCATGTGTATGAACTCTGAACTTTGCATCTGTTCGTTTGCCAAAACTTGGAATGGAGGCATGACTTTGTATTTTTGTGGTACAATGCAGAAATAGTCATATACGTCTGTACTGAAACACAGTGTAACAATAATTTTAGTTTTTTAAATAAGGAAATTATTTCAGGATTTGTAATTGAGATATATTTCTAATGAAAGATTGCAGCTGTTGTTGCCATCAGCTTGAAACATTTCTTTTATAATGTGGTTGTGTGTGCCTGAATCTTAATAGGCTCTGGGGTTTAGCTCAGCTGGCTAAGGGCCCTCCCTGGTAACCCTAAGGTCGTGAGTTGGATCTCAGATAAAGAAAGAAAGAAAAAAAAAGACACACTGAATCTTAATAGATTTCTAATGCCTTATTTTCTTAGTGGTAAACTACTGCTCAGATAATTCATAGGTAAAGTGACTTTTCAGCATGGTTTATGTACTTAAACTGAAGATCATCAGAAATTCTTGTGTTGATCTAGTAATGCGTATTACTGTAGTAATGCTGTGGCTCTTTAAGAGCCATATTATTTCAGAAAAAGAAAATACAAAATGCAAACAGGTTTTTTTTAAGTATAATATTTTCTGGGCTGGGGACGCAGCTTAGCAGTACAGCGCCTGCCTGGCAAGTGCAGGGTCCTGAGTTCAATTCCCAGTTTAGCCCCCCTCCCCCCAGGTAGTGACTTGTGTCCAAGGAACAGCGGAGAGGTGCATGGTGCATCCCTTGCCTGGTATGCATGAGGACCTGGGGTCAACTGCCAGCAATTTGTAAGAGAAGAAATAGTACTTTTACAAATCTGGGAGGAAATTTCTTCCAGGAAAGTAAGTTGCAAAGAAAATTGAAGAGTGTCTGATAATTTAATCTCGGAGTAAATATAAACAAATAGCTTTATTTTCACCAATATTTTATTTCATTGGTATTTTAATAGGCACAGTTGTGTAAGTAGATTATTTTCAACTTGATATACTTGTACCCACATATTTCCTTAAATGTACAAAAAATATATATATGCATATGTGTGTGTGTGTGTTTATTTTGTTTTATTTGTTTTGGTGCCGGGGATCGAACTCACTAGTACAATTCTTTCTGATTCTTTTCCTGAGGATTTATTTTCCCTGATGGTAGTGTTTGTTTGTTTATTTATTTTGGTACTGAGAGTCAAACTCAGAACCTCTTGCTTGCCAGGCAGGTGCTGCACTGCTGAACTAAATCCCCAGCCCTTGTAAATGTATTTTGAATGACTGATCAAATAATGAAATATTTTAACATGTCATGAGAATCTCTACCAAAATTTAATTCATATGCTTGTGTTCCTAAAAGTATTGGCTGATTTGAGGACCTTTGGTCGGCATTCAAATACCTTTTTAAAGATAGCTGGTGTGTGTTCAGTTCTGGTTGTAGGAGCTTATAAGTGGTCATGGACTGTGTTAAAAGTATAGCCTCTTCTCCCTGTATTCCCAGTGCTCCTGAGATTGAGGCAGGCGGATTGCTGTGAGTTCAAGGCCAACCTGGGCTATATATTGAGTTCAAGGCCAGCCTGAACATTACATGGGAGACCTTGTGTCAAAAATGAAACAAAACAAAGTTAAAATAAAATATAGCTTGTAGGTATATGTGAAAACTGAGGTGCAGAGTAGAGTTGAGGAGACCATCATTTATGTCAAAAGAGAGGAAATGTCCCCGTTCCTCCATACAGGTGAAAGGGTTCCTGAAAAATTGATACAGTTGTTTCTGTAGAGGAATTGGCTAATTGGATTTTGAGTATAGCTCCCTTTTGAGTTTTGAGTGATGTCAGTGATTTTTACTCAGGTGAAATAAAGGCACCATCTAGAACTGTTTTCCATAAGACAGTGTTTGGAACTGATCTTTTTGTCTGCTACATAGTCTGTTTTGTTTGTTTTGTTTGGTAGTTTGCTGCGTAGTCCAGGCTGACCTTGAATTTACTGTGTAGCCCAGGCTGGCCTCAATTCAGTTTCCTGTTCAGCCTCCCAGTATTGAGTTTACAGGAATGCACATCCATCAGAATTTTAAGTAATGGTTCAGAGTTTCTAGGAATGAAAAATTTATTAACAGTACATTTTATAATTTTGTTGAGTCAAGTAATACAGGTGAATTGTTGGTTATGAGGATGTAAAATCCTTATCTGTTTTGTTTATGAATTGTTATTTTAATACCAGTTATTGCTGTGAGTAGCTGCCATTTGTAGAATGCCTGTCAGTGTCATTGATTATACATTATTGTTCATTCTTAAGAACAGGTGTTTGCAGTGCGCCCTGGTGGTGCATTGTAATCCCAGCACTGGAGGCTGAGGCAGGAGGATCACTGTTAAAGGCCAGCTGGGGCTACATAGAACTTGCTTCAGAAAACAGGTCTTTGGGGGAAAAAACAAAAAACTGTATTACTAAAAGGGCCTGGGATTTAGCTCAGCAGCATAAGTGCCTAGCTTGCAAGCACGCAGTCGTGAGTTCAATCCCTGGTACAAAAAAAACAAAACCAAAAAACCCAAAAAACAGGTCTTTGAATTAACTTCTCTATTTCTTAGGTGAGGAAATTGGGATTCAGAGAAGTTAAATTGTCTGTAAATACATAGCTTTGGAATTTGACTCTGGGTTTGCTTGTGTTTATATTGTACTGTACTGTCATGACTTGGTCAAAGACAGATATATTTTAATTATTTAAAAATAATTTGCAAGGTACAGTGGCACACACCTGTAATCCCAGCCCTCAGGAAGCTGAGGCAGGAAGATCACCCACAAATTCAAGACCAGCCTGGGCTATGTAGATCCTGTCTCAAAAAAACAAAACAAAACAAAGCAAAAAAATTTTTTTAAAGCTTGGTTTATATTGCTGGTTAAAGCATTTAAACACAGCTTAATATAATGTTAGCTTAAATTCATTGAAATAAGTAGTACCTAAACTTATTAAGTAAAACTTACAGGTTTACTTGACAATATTTTTTTTTTTGTAATCTCATTGGGATTACAGGTAAACCACCATGCCTGCCTTAACATTTTTTATTTTTATTTTTTTTAAATGTGGAGAGAAAGTCTCACTGTGTAGCCCAAGCAACCTTGAACTCACAGCAGTCCTGCCTCAGCCTCCTGCATGATGGGATTACAGGCATGTACTACCATGCCTGGCATATTTTCTATTATTCTTATAGGGATTGCTTACATCTATGTCATAAACAAATTTGTTTCATGAAAGTTACTGTTGTATGTTGTTTCCCTTCAGTATATAGTGTTTTATTTATTTTTTTGTGCCAGGGATTCATCTCACAATGTTGTGCTTGCCATGCAGGTGCTTTTGCTACTGAGCAGAATCCTCAGCCCTTAGCATATAGTTTTTTAACAATCATTTAAAATTTTACAAACTTGGCTGGGCGTTTAGCTCAGCAGCATAAGTGCCTGCTTGACAAACAAGAAGTTGTGAGTTCGATCCCCAGCACCACACACACAAAAGTTACAAACTTAATGTGTGATCTGATTTGATTGAGGTTATTCTATATAAATGTAACTACTTATTTTTAAAAAATTGTTTTATTTTTGTAGGCCATGGTTTCTTTGGCATTTTGCAACTTTTTTTAAAAAATAGGTTCTCATCATACAGCTCAGGCTAGCTTTGAACTCACTATGTAGCCCAGGTTGACCTTGAATTCACAGGGATCCTCTTGCCTCAGCCTCCTAAGTGCTGTGGTGCACACCTTTAGAAGACCATGTAAAATTATTGGAAGATGTGTAGAATTTACAGGATAGACAAGGTTCAACAAACAATCTATTGGCTTTGAATGTTTTTCTTCTTTTTTTTTTTAAGACATGCTGGGGATGGAATGTAAGGCCTTACTTAGTCCTGCTAAAAGCAAGTGTTGTTTTACCATTGAGCTTTGATCCCAACCCATTTGTTTTTGATTGGTTGATTTGTGTTTGAGAGTAGGTCTTACTGTGTGGTTCAGGCCAGCCTTGAACTCACTATGTAACTCACACTGACCTCATTTGTGGCATACTCCAGCCTCACCCTCCCAAGTGCTAGGATTACAGGTATGCATGACTATGCCTGGCTCTGGTTTTGATTTAAAGGAAGAGGTTTAAATTTGACCATTTTTGGTTTAAATTTGCATATAAAACATAGGTGTAATATGAATTTGAATAAGTTTTTATGGTAATTAAATTTTTTGGAGCAAGTATGTAATTTACACTTCTGTATGACTTATTTAAATAATGTATCTTGTGAAGTAGTGTAGATTGAGCACAGAAAGTTTACCAATCAGGTTAAAAAAATCCAGTAGTTACTCCAGCAGATAAGGGATCAGGAGTTCAAGACCAGCCTAGGCAACATAGCAAGACTTTGTCTCACAATTTAAAAATTGTATTTTACTTATTTTAAAATTTTTCCCTTTTTTGTTTTTATTGGTATGTTTTAGAAATGCAGAATGATCACATTGATCACAGGGAACTTGTACATGCTATATCTTGTTTTTCCCATTCCCTTCTCCTCCCTTCAACCCCTTTCCCTCTTTAATTATAGAAGCTTTGTATCCATTTTATCCCTTTTTTCCTTGTCCTTTTCTTCCTTTTCTCTTCTCATTTCCCTTGTTCCCTTTCTTGTTTGAACATTTTCTTATCATTTCCCAATATGTTATACATTTTTGTTTTTATATACACTTTGGTTTCAACACCAGGGAAACAATGCAATATTGAAACAGGTATCCTGTTTATTTCATTTAAGGAGTATAGACTCAGGGTGCATCCATTTAGTTAGAAATACCTGAAGATTATCATCTTTATGGTGAAGTGGTACTCCATTGTGTATTAAAAAAAAAAAAACCAACTCTACATTTTTATCCATTCATTGGTTAAAGGGTATTTGGGCTGTTTCAGGATTTAGCTATCACAAACTGTGTTGCTATAAACAATACATGCATGTATTGAGGTGGCGTGATGTTTTAATTCTTTTGGGAAGATACCAAGAAAGGGAATAGCTGAATTGAATGGAACCTCTATTTTAGTTTTTTGTGGAATCTACACACTGATTTCCACAGTGGGTGCACTAGTCTACACTTTCACCAGCAGTCAAGAAGGGTTCTTTTTCTTTCCCATGGCCAGCATTTGTCATTGGTTAATTTCTTGAAAATAGCCATGCTTTCTTGAGATGGAATATATCACCATTTTTTAAATTTACATTCTTGAATGACTAGTGCTTTTGAATATTTTTTCATATATTTACCATTTCTGTCTCATTTGAGAAGTGTCTGTTTCAGTTGCCCAGTTTTTGATTGGATCTTTAACCCTGCCTTTTTTATGGGGGGCTAAGAGCAGGAAAATTTATTGGAGAAAAGGAATGGGAAGTAGGAAGAGCTCCTGGAGACAGGAGGATTTCTGAATGGGTTGCCTTTGCATCCTTTATATATTCTAGGTATCAGAGCTTTGAGGAACAGCTGGAACATTTTTTTCCCCGCAGTGTGGGTTGTCTGTTCTCTCTGATAGTGGTTTCTTTTGCTGTGCCGAAGCTTTTTAATAGGATGAGTTCCCAGTTGTTGATTCTTTGTGATATTTCCTGTGCAATCAGAGTTTTGTTTATAATCTTTGCCTGCACCAGTGTCTTCAAGAGTTCTATATCTATTCTGTCTTCCAGCAGAGTTGGTGCCTCTATTTTAATGTGTATGTCTTTGATCTATTTCCCTTTTGGTTTAGCACATGGTGATAGATACAGGCCTAGTTTTAGTCTTTGGTACGAGGAAAGCCAAGTTTTCCAGTACCATTTATTAAAGAGACTGTTATTCCATTGAAGGTGTTTGACTCCTTTGTCAAAGATGAGGTGGGTAAGTGTGTTGGGAGTTGTTTCTGCCTCTTCAGATCTGTTCCATTGATCATCAAATCTGGTTTTGTTTTTTTTGTTTGTTTTGCCAGTACCCTGCTGTTTTTAAATCACAGTAGTTTTGTAGTATAATTTCAAGTAAAGGATTGTGTTGCCCCTACCTTTGCTTTTTGTTGCGCAGGATTGCTTTTTCTATTCTGGGTCTTTTCTGGTTCCAATTGAATTTTAAGATTGTTTTTTCTAATTCTGTGAAATATGCTTTTGGTATTTTAATCAGGATTTTGTTAAATCTGTGTAACAATTTTGAAAGTAGAACCATTTTCACTATGTTGGTTCTTCCTACCCAAGAGCAAGAAATATCTTTCCATTTTTTGATACCTTCTTTCATCTCCTTTTTTAGAATACTATAGTTTTCATTGTATAGATCTTTTACTTCCTTTGTTTGATTCCTAGGAATTTCATTCTTTTGGATGCTATTGTAAAAGATGTTGTTTCCCTGATTTCTCTCTGAGTCTGTTATTTGTGTACAGGAATGCTATTGATTTTTGAGTGCTGATTTTGTTACCCAGTTATGCTACTGAATTTAGTTATTAAATCTAGCTAGAAGTCTTGCAGTGGCGTTTTTGGAGTCTTCTATGTAGAGTATCATGTCATCTACAAGTAATAATTTACTTTCTTCCTTTCCTAGTTTTACTGCTTTTATTTCTCTTAATTGCTCTGGCTGATGTTTCCAAAACTGTATTGAATAAGAGTGGTGATAGTGGACATCCTTGTCTTTTTCTTGATTATAGAGTGAAAGCTTTTGTTCATTAATATAAATGTTGCTTGTTGGTTTGTCATAGATGGGTTTTATCAAAGTGAGATAAAGATCTATTCCAATCTTCTGTAGGGTTCTTATGAATGGGTATTGAACTTTTTCAGTTGCTTTTTCTGCACCTATTGAGATGATCATGTGGTTTTTGTGCTTGGTTCTGTTAATGTGGCATATAACATTTATTGACTTGCGTATGTGGAACTATTCCTGCTTGCCTGGGATGAATCCTACTTGATCAGGGTGTACGATCTTGAGGATTTTTGCACCCATGTTCATTAGAGAGATTGGCCCGTGGTTCTCCTTTTTGGTTGAATCCTTCTCTGGTTTTGGTATCTGAATAGTGCTTGCCTCCAGGAATTAGTTCGAGAGTATTGCTGCCTTTTCAGTTTCTTTGAAGAGTTTGAGAAGTAGTGGCATTAGAGCTTCTCTAAATTTCTTACAGTAGTTAATCTGGTCCTTTCTTTGTTGGAATTTTTTTTTTTTTTTTTTTGTACCAGGAATCAAACTCACAACCTCATGCTTACCAGGCAGGCGCTTAAGCCACTGAGCTAAATCCCCAGCCCTGTTGGTAATTTTTAAATTACATCTTCAGTTTTATTGATACTGGGTTATTTAGAATTTTTATATCTTCTTGATTGAACTTTGGTAATTCCTTAAGTATCTAGGAAGGTGTCAATTTCTCTGCATGTTCCATCTTTAATTATTAGAGTATGTATTGAAGTATGTATTGATGATCTGAGGATTCTTTAGGATCTGTTGTGATTTCACCCTTTTAATTCCTAATTGCGTGAATTTGAGTTTTTTGATCAAGTTGGCTAATGGTTTGTCAATTTGACTTAATCTTTCAAAGAACAAACTCTTTGATTCATTGCTTCTTTGTATTGTTTTTTTAGTCTCCATTGCATTAATTTCTGCTCTGATCTTTATCATTTCCTCCTTCCTATGAACTTTGGGCTTGATTACTTTTTTTTTTTTTTTTGTGGAACCAGGGATCAAACTCACAACCTTGAGCTTGCCAAGCAGGTGCTTATGCTGCTGAGCTAAATCCCCAGCCCTGATTACTCTTTTTCTAGAAGCTTGAGGTTCAACATTAGGTTGAGTTTCCTCTGTTTTTCTGATGTGGGAATTTCCTGGTGTAAGTTTCCTTCATAGAACTGTTTTTATTTTGTCTCATAAGTTCCTGTATGTTGTATTAGTATTATTTAATACTAATACAAAAAAATCGTAGATACTCTAATTTCTTCTTTAATTTCATCTGCGGTCCATTGGTTATTCAGGAGGGTATTAATTGATTTTCATGTGTTTATGAAGTTCATCTGATTTCTTTGTCATTGGTTTCCAATTTCATTGTATTATGATCTGCTAATATGCGTGGGATACTTTCAGTTCCTTTGCATTTACTCAAGCATGTTCTATGAGCTAGTATGTGGTCTGCTTTGGAGAATATCCCATGTGTAGCCAAGAGGAATGCTGTGTAGCCCAGGTTGGCTTCAAACTCTATGTAGTTCAGTCTGGCCTCAAACACTTGACAATCCTCCTGCCTCAGTCTCCTGAGTGCTGGAATTGTGCACCACCATGCCTAGCATTATTTTTTTTTTTTGTTAGTATCTGTTTGTTGTACATGAATTTTACATTCATCTTGGAGAATAGGTACATGTATATATCTTTTTTTTAATTCCTCATCTCCTATCAGAACAAAAAAAAACTTGAAAAATGTGGTGACAGTGTACAAGGGATGATCAGTACATGCAGTGAATATTTAAATTTAAAAAATTTAAAACGTAAAAGACACATTGCCATTATTCCTGCTCAGAATACACCCCCTTGCTTCCAACATGCCTATCCCATCATTCTTACCAGTTTCTGAAGTGGATCTGAAAATCCTCCCCTGAGTATCTTTAGTCCTTGAGTGTACAAAGATATGTTAGAATGGTGCTGTTAAGTTCTATCCAGTGGAAAGACAACTTATTCAATCACAGTGCACCCTTATCCACCTTAGTTATTGCATCTGGCGTCATATAACTTCTGAGACTGAGAACAAAGCAAAATAGAAAACTACAGTTCCTTGCCTAGCGTACAGGAAGGAATTCCATCCTTCGTGCTCCAAAAAATCTTTGAGCTTTGATCTTTGTCTTTTATTTTTTGTTTGTTAGAAACAGGGTCCCACTGTGTAGTACAGGCTGGCCTTGAACTCATGGTGCTCTTCCTGCCTCAGCCTCTTGAGTGCTGATCTTTGTCTTTTGGGCATAGATTTAGATACTTGTGAGCTATCCCAGCATATCATTCCTTTGTAAACAGTATACACTCTTAATTTTTCCCTGATGTTATTGACAGTTACTGAACATTCTGACCACATCCCCTGAAGACTTAAATCTTACAATGGTAAGACAAAAAAGATGGATAAAAATACTAAGTGCCTTGCTGGACATGTGACAGCATAGACTGCTCACTTGGCATGCATGGAGCCATGGGTTCAATTCCCAGCATGAGGGTGGGGTGGGTTCTGACTCAGAATAAGTGCTGTCAAAATTTTGAGGTTATGTAGATGAAAAGAGCTTCTTGAGCTGGAGCCTAAAAGGAAAGTTAAGCCTGGCCTCAAATTTCAAAGAGCAAGTCTCAAAGGAATTACAGAAGCCCAAAACTGATCTCTTCTGTAGGCACTTCAGGTGGAACTAAGGAGCTAATTAGTAAAATTAGTTAAGAAATGCCTTCATATATTTAGGACAGAAAGGTTGCACAGCTTCTATATCCAAACATAGTTGTGGAATTATATTACCTTATTTTTAGGAATAATGATCTTTTCATATCAAAGTAAAATACACATAAAGTACCCAAATCAAGACTGGCACCCAGGGGCTCGGGATACAGTGGCATAAGTGCCTGCCTGGCAAGTGCAAAGTCATGAATTTGATCCCTGAAAAGACTGGCACCCAGATCAAGAAACTGTGTTAACTGGCACCATAGGAACTTGCTGTAGTTTTTTCTTAATTTCTAGTAGCTCAGATCAGATTTGAGTATACTTGAGTAAAAATGGTGCTAACAATGTATACTAAATGTTTATTTTAATTTTGAAAGATTTTTATTTATTTTTCTTAGGATGTCTTTGAGAATCTTTTAAGAGATCATATCATTTTAAATCTGGATGTAGTGGCACATCCCTGTAACCCTAGCAGTTGTGGAGACTAAGGTAGGATGCTGTCTGGAAACAAAGTGCTGAGGATGTGGCCCAGTGCTAGGGGACTTTCCTACCATTTGTATGGCCTGGGGTTTAGTCCCTCTGTGTGTGTGCGTGTGTGTGTGTGTGCGTGTGTGTGTTCATTCTTAGAAAATGTTTAGAATGGTATTGAATTTTACAGTCAAAAAAGACCTTAAGTCTAAGCTAAATTCTTATCTGTTTTGTGAGGAAACAGATCTGAGGAGTTTGTATGTTGATCAGTCACACAGAGCTGGTGAACCCAGGCTTTGTCTTTACCGGTCTAATCAAAGAATAGTAAGTTGTTTTATGGGACTGTCTTGTTCATTAAGCTACAGAAGCTGACAATATATATATATATTTTTTTAAATTTTTGATGGTGATTGTTTTGAGTCCGGGTCTCCCTGTGCAGTTCAGGCCAGCTTCAAAATGGTAATCCTCCACCCTCAGCCTCCCCAGTACTAGGACTGGTGAAGCGTGTGCCATGATTGCTGGCTTCTCAAGTAAATTTAATCTTGATTATTTGTTCTGTGAGTGTGAGAATTTAAACTTGCCAGGAAGCAGAGATACTTAATTCCTGAAGCATAATGTAGTAAATTTAGAGTGTGGGCTTTGGAATTAAATTTTCTCTCAAGTACTGGCTTTTCTACTTAATACCTGCAATATTGACTGTATTTTAGTTTTTTATCTGTAAAAATACAGGAAAGTTAAATACTCATATTGCTTAGAGCATTGTTTGAGATATAGTAAATACCAAATGGATAGCTGGTAGATATTAAAATTAGCTATATTTTCATATTGTGCTTATTATTGTTCTTGATCTGAGAGGTTTCCCTAAGTGGTTTAGAGGTGCTTTTATGTGAATTTGCCTCAGGGGAGGATTGGGGCTAGAGTATTCTCATAGTGTTTCTTGGTCATCAGTGTGTAAATATTCCCTGAGGCTAAATGGTTAAAGATATGTGGGACTTGGTTTCAAGATGTTACTCTTTCCTTGTGTGAAAATGTTACCCTATACTGGGGATTGAATCTAGAGAGTCCTGACCTATATTCCCAACACTTTAAAAAAATGTTTCTTAAAATTTTGAGGCAGGGTTTTGGTAAATTACCTGGACCAGTTTAAAATTTGCAATCTTTCTGCCTTAGCCTCTTAAGTACCTAAGATTACAGAAGTGAAGAGCCATACTCAAGAAAATGTTCCCTTTCTACAGAAAATGTATTTGAAATTTGGGAGATGTCCAGATAGTACAGATTTATGGAATTATTTTGGATTTTTTGATATGGCTCTGGAATCCTGTTTCTAATTCTGCAGTGTGTAACCTTGGATCCTTTTGTAAATCCCTATTTCACAATTGGGTTTTGGAAGTAGGTGTTTAGAAAGTAGGTGTTCACAGTCATTTGACATCCATGTTGTTGTCTTGCCTAATTTTAAATAGATAGAAGACAATTTATTTCATTTATAATCTTTTTGGGATGTGAGTCAGTGGTAGAGTCCTTTCCAGTCATACAGGAGCTCCTGGAGTCTGTCCCTGACACTACTATGAGAAAGAAATTCCTTTTCCTTTCTCACCCTTTACTTCTCTGGTTTTACAACAAATTTAAAACAACTACGTATGCTGGGGATATAGCTCAGTGGCATAAGTGCCTGCCTGGCAAGTGCAAGTTCCTGAGTTTGATCCCCAATACCCCCCCCAAAAGTCTCTTGCCAAATCATTATCAATACTCATATATGCTGCTTATTCCCTCCCTATTCTTTTAAAGAGTATTATTATTACTAGTACTGTTTATTGCTGCTACTGGTATTATTTGTAGTACTGGTGATTGAACCCAGGACCTTTTCACTGAGCTACATCTCAGCTTTTTATTTATTTATTTTTTTTGGTACTGGGGATCGAACTCACGACCTTGCACTTACCAAGCAAGTGCTTGAACCGCTGCGTCTCAGCTTCTTTAAAAATTTTTCGAGCCTGGTGTGGTGGAACATGTTTGTAATCCCAGCATTTATTAGACTGAAGCAGGATCATCACTGTGAATGTGAGGCCAGACTGGGCTACATAGTGAGTTCATTTCTAGCCTGAACTACTTGGTGAGATGCTGTTTCAAAACAAAACAAAAGAAAACCATTAAAAAATATTTTTTCCTTGGAGCTGGACTCAACTTGCAGTCCTCAGGCTCCTGAGTACTGGGATTATAGGGGTGTGCCATCAAGCCTTACTTTTTTGTTTTTTTAAGACAGGGTCTTTACATAGCCCAGACCTGCCTTGTACTCACTGATGTAGCCAAGTTGGCCTCACATTCTCATTCTGCCACCTCAGCCTCCCCCAAGACTTGTGCTACCATGCCCAACTTCCCTATTTGATTTCAAAGACTTTTAAAATTAGGAAATACTTAGCAAATTTTAACCTTCTCATACCAGGTTAACCATGGCCTTTATCTTTTTTTTTTTTTTTTTTTCAGGCAAAGTCTCACTATGCAGTTCAGGCTGGCCTTGAGCTCACTTTGTAGCCCAGGCTGCTCTCGAACTCACAACAATCCTCCTGCCTTAGCCTCTCGAGTGCTGGGATTACAGGCATGAGTCACCATGCCTGGTTTAACTCTGTCCTTTAAATGAAGCAAAATATATTATTCCATTTTTTCTTGGGAGTAAATACTATACTGAAGTTGCTGTGTGTCCATCCCTTTTGTGTATGTAGTATTAGAGTTTGAAGGCAGGGCCCTATATGATAGAGAAGCCCTCTACCACTTAGCTACATTGCTTGTGCATATCCTTCTAATTCATTTAAAAAAATTTTTTATACCATATTTGGGTGTGAAAATAATTTTATGCTCAATTTTTTAAAAATTAAAAAACATTCCATAGATAATTAATACATCTGTAATTTTACTTTAGAAATTTAGATCTATCTGTTAATGATTTTTTTAATAGTTCACAGAATTAAATTTAAGGCTTTTGCCCTGAGCTATATCTCCAATCCTTTTTATGTATTTTTTATTTTGATATAGTGTCTTGCAGAGTTGTTAAATTGCCCTAACTGGGCTGAAACTTGTGCTCTTGCTGCCTCAGCCTCCCAAAGGCTGGGTGACAGACAGGCCTGAACCACCACATGCAGTTGTTTGTTCTTAATTCTTGTCTAAATTTTTTGGTTTGCTTTTCTGTCACTTTGTTTTTATAATTTTTTGAGATAAGGTCTCATTGTGTAGTCCAGCTAGTCTTGAACTCACTCTGTAGCCCTTTGAACTCACAGCAGTTCTCCTACCTCAGCTTCTCAAGTGCTGGGATTACAGGTATGTACTACCACCCCAGCTATTTTTGGGTTGGTTGCTTGTTTTGAGACAATCTCAGATTCATGGAAGTCCTCCAGGGGGTTCGAGGAACTGCCACCATGCCTAGTTTAGTTTTAACTAACTAAATCCCCAGCCCCAACAGTTGGCTGGCTTTGGAATACTACAGAGAAAATTACAGTGTTGGGGCTGGGGATTTAGTTCAGCGGCATGAGTGCCTGCCTTGCAAGCACGCGGTCATGAGTTCGATCCCTGGTACCGATAATAAAAAAAGAAAAAATTACAGTGTTTACTGCATTCGTTTTTATAGAGGTAGTCTACCTATAGGTAGTTCTTTAGGAATTACTTTTTTATACTTAGTCTTCTGTCCTTACCATCATAATGAAAGGAGTCCTTATGGCATACTTCTATCTTCCTAGGTGTACATAGTTACATAGAGTAACTTCTCAATAATTATCCACTTTGGATACTTTATTCACCATTTCTGCTTCTGTTTCAGAACTTTTTCTTTTTTGTTGATCTGATAGTGTTTTCTAATTTTCCTACCATGACTGTTACTATGCTTTATAAAAAATATTACTACAGGGGTGTAGTGATACATGCCCATAATCCTAGCATTTGTGGAAACTGGGGCTGGAGCATTAAAAGCTGGAGTCCATCATAGGCAAACTAGTGACTTAGACTCTGTCTCAAAATGGGTTCAGTGGGAAGACTTCAGGCTTAATCCCAATTACAGTGCCACTCCTGCAAGGTTGTTACTGATTTATCCTTGATTCAAAATTCTTCTTCCTCCTCTTCTTCATCATCGTCCATCATCATCACCACTTTCATTTGGCAGTTCTGGGGTTGAATTCCTGGGCTCTCACTCTGAGCTGCATCCTCAGCCCTTTTCATTTTTTTTTTTCTTTTTACTTGCTAAGTTGATAAATTGCTCAAACTGGATTGGAATTTGGGATCCTCCTACCATAGCCTCCCACAGTGCTGAGATTACGCCTTTGTGCCACCAGATCCTAAATTGATTCTCTACTTACTTTTAGAACTTTTTATCCTGCCCCCCCAATTACCCTAGGTCATGTTTTTGTATCTTAGATGAACAACTTATATTAAAATAACTTTCTTATTTATGCTTATTTCTTTGCCTTCAGTTTCTCCCATGGCACTGATTGATTGATTGATTGATTTTTTTTTGAGATTGTTTCACTGTGTAGTTCAGCCTGGCCTGGAATTCATGCAAGTCCTGTATCAGCCTTCTGAGTGCTGAAATTATAGGTGTGTATTATCACACCTGGCTAGCACTGGATTTACTTTATTTTATTTTATTTTTTGAGGCAGGATCTCACTATGTAGTGTGGAGGCTGGCCTTGAACTCACTTATGTAGCCCAGGCTGGCCTTGAACTCTGGATTTAATTTTTAATTTCTATTTTTTATGTTTTTGGTGCTGAAGATTGAGCCCAGACTGACCTCAAACCCACTTTGATCCTCCTGTATCAGCTTCTCAAGGGCTAGGATTACAGGCTTGTGCCACCACTTCTGGCCTTTTGAGTTTTTCTTGAAACCTCATCTAGTAGCACTGTTGACTGTATTAGAGCAGTTATTTATTGGTAGTAGTACTTAGGGCCTTCTAATAAACTATTACTCTGAGAACTCTTGGATACAGGACCTCTCCATACAGTCCAGGCTGGCTTTGTACTCACTGTGTAGCCCAGGCTTGCCTTCAGCCCATAGTGATCTTCTGCCTCAGCCTCTCAAGTACTGGGATTAGAGGCATATACCACTTCTAGCAAGAACGTCTTACTCATCCTTTTCTCTAAGCACCTTGCATGGGATGCACTAAGCTTGATACTGTTTTAAAGTATCCCTTCCCCAGTGTTTGATAGGTATCTAGTATTTTGGAGCTGCTGAAAGTGCTGTTTACAAAGTAGTTTTAGGGTGGGCTTTTTTACTTTCAGTCTTTATGTACTGTTTTCTAAATTGGGTTTAGACTTTACTTCAGGTTACCATTCTGGGGTTGTCTTCCTCGATTATGAGTTGTTTAATACATTCTGTGGTTCCTTTTTCTTAAATTACCGATTAGTTTTAGTATCATTTTAAGGATGCATGTATTGGACATTTTGTTACCTTTTTTTTTTTTTTGAGACAAGGTTTTACCATATATAATTCAAGCACTCCTTGAACTTGCTGTGTAAAAAGATTGTCCTAGATCTCTTATCTTTCTGCCTCAGCATCAAAGTGCTGAGATTACAGTTACGTGCCACAATACTTGACTTTCTTCTTTCTTGCTGGTGTATGTGCACAAGAATTTTGGGTGTATATATGTGTGAATGGTGGCATACTTTTTTATTTGTTTCTTGTACCAGGGAGTTGAACTCTCAGGGGCATTGCATTGAGCTATAACCCCGGGTGCCACCCCCACCCTCTATCTTTTTGAGACTGTCTCGCAAAGTTGTCCAGGCTGGGCTGCATATTTGATCCTCCTGCCTCAACCTCCATGGTTTGCTGAGATTACTATTGCGTGACACCATGTGCAAGTGTGTTACACCTTTTAAAATAACTAAGGACCTGATCAGAGTTAGGTGATGCCCTTAGGTATTTGTTAGATATATTCTTGCCATCTGCCCATAAGAACCATATGAGTCATTGAGAACAGAGACCTGGTCTTTGTTCTCCAGACTTACTCAGCACATTGCCTGGTAAACAGAAGATGCTTGATTCAAACTCTGTGGAGCTCATCCCAGCCATCCTTTATGTTCCTGTTGAGACTTGGAAGAGTTGAATTTGTTGACAGAGGTAGCCTCTGGGTAAATAATGTATTTCCATTCCAGGGTCCTGAATTAGAATGATAGAAGTCATAGTCAAACACTGGGAAGTAAGATGGCATGAAGGACTTCTTTTGCTTTATTTTGTAACTTTTCCTTTTGAATATCTCAAGAGGCATATGTTCAGTGTCCAGTGTATGATATCAGTTTTCTTTTTTTCTTTCTCTTGTTTTTAGTTTAACTCATCAGATACGTATTGAATGCCAGCTGTATTGTTAAAAAGTTAGATATACAGTCTTGTTCTTGTGGAGTAGATTATGGTCCATTTAAGGCAATGAGATCCTAAAGAATTCATTATTTAAGTGTTTTTCCACAGTTTAAGTAAAGGAAGCATGATGAGGGGGAGGCAGCTGAACCTCAGGGAGAGTGTTCTTTGTGAACAAACCTACCATGGATACTTGAAGGACAAATTGGTGTTAACTTGGTCATGCATTAGAGGACTATCATCTCTCACGTGTATATAGATAACTGATATACAGTGAAGAATGGAAAGCCATTTAATTATTTTTCCTCTGAATATAAAAGTAATTAATACTTGTTAGTAGTATATTACAGCATTTTTGAAAATATAGGAAACTATATAACAGTAAAGATTACATGTAATTCCACTCTCAGATAAGTTTTCACTAAAAAATTTGTTCATGAGCTAGGTGTGGTGGTATACAACTGTAGTCCTAGGTACTTGTGAGGCTGACACAGGGGAATCAACTGAGCCCAGGAGTTGGAGACCAGCCTAGACAACATAGTTAGAACCAGTCTTTAAAAAAGAAAAGAAAAAATGTCCATGAAATATTTCAAACATAATTGTGGTACTTCTTTGCATTATTTTTTCTGATTATGTACCTATACATGTTTAGCTGTTTCTTAAGAGCTTTGAATATTAATCCCATGCAGTGTTAAACTCAGGCCTATATTTTAATGTGTGTTAATTTGAATTCGTTTTCCATTAGTATTCTCTGAGCTTCTCAAGGATAAGTGTCCTGGCCTATCTATCTTTTGTGCCAATGTCCAAGGCTCCTTAGTTTATTTAACATATTTCAGGGCCCCCTCTGTATGATGGTCATTGTGGTTTGTTCTGGGGCTATGGCAGCAAACAGGGCAGAGAGAAAAAAATAACTGCTCAATGCAGTACAGAGATACACAGTAATGTTGCATAGCTGGAATTGATTGATTGCTTTTGGGTGTCAGAAATGCTTTATAGGCTTAAATTAATACCTGAATAAAACCATTTTGCCAGGGGAAGAACATTTCAAATGAGGTGAAACTGATATTGTCAAGACACTAATAAAGGAACTGCTGTGTTTTAACATCCAAAGGGACTGTTTTGTCTGGAGTATTACAGATTATAGGCAAGGGAAATAAATGGTGAAAGATGAAGCTGGAGCTTCAGGTTGGATGGAGCCAGGTCACATAAAACTTTCTAAGCCCAGGGTGAAGAGTTGGGATTTTAAATGACTGAAACCACTGGAGAGTTTGAAGCAAGAATAAGATTTGTGGGTTTTTTTGTTTTTTTGAGACAGGGTCCTGCTATGTAATCAAGGCTGACCTTAAACTTGCTAGCCCAGTCGCACCTGGACCTTGAGGCAGTCCTGCTTCCTCAGCTTCCCAAGTGGTGAGGCTACAGCAGCTTGCAACCATGTCGTAAAGGATTTGTTTTTTTCCTTTTTTTTTCAGCAGTATTTACATTTTATTTTTTTTAACACCAAGTACAATTATAAGAAAAGAAAGTTATGAGATATCTTCATATCTTTCCTTAAGAAATTAAAAATAAAAGTAAAATAAAAAATGAATAGAAGAAAATAATAAAGATCAGAAAACACAAAAGATTTGTTTTTAAACACAAAGTGACCACTTTGATTTGTAAAGAAATGAGACATAAAATGTAAGTAAGGAACTAAGAATTAGGGATTCAGTTTGCTGGATATAGCAAAAGAAACAAAGTAGTAGTAGTTTAAACAACTAGAAATGTTGGGAGGGAGCTATTCCATCTTGTTTAGTTGGGGCTTTAGTGTTATTTTTCTTTCCCCAAAACACATCAATTGGGGCAACAATGGTACATACATTGCACATTGTCTTCCCCAATCATTCACCCAGAACCAGCACAAGACATCTGCCTTCAGTTGTCCAAACAATACCACAACAAATCTTTCTCTTCAGTGAACTCAAAGAAATCAGTAGTGTAACTATCTTTAGTTTTTTATATACATATACGTATGTATATACATACAGACATAAATACATGCACTTACACATACGTTGTTTCATTCAGCTTCTCACAGTAGGTTTTAGTGTTAATAAACTACTTCTAACATTATTTTTTTAAATTTTTATTTTAAAGGGGGTAAAATTAAACATAACAAAACAACAAAACAGGATATAAGAAAGCAATGTAAGAGATACAAATTTCAAAGCTAGACAACCAGAGATCTTCACTATCTATCATATTGTCTCTTGTTTTCTTCCAAATAGTTGTCCATATCTTCACATACAGAGAATTCATACAAAACAATATAGTATAAAACTGATGCGAACAGAATGAGGAAGGCGTTTTATGTCTTCAAAATCAGACAATAGGAAAGTCACTAATGGCTGTCATAATGTCTCTCATTCTCTTCAAAATAGCTGTCCATACTTTCATGTATGTTGAAATTAAACAAAACATGGAGGGGAGTGGTTGCTTGGTTTCCCGGTGCCCCAGGTCCCAGCATGGCGCGGGTCTTAGAAGATGGCAGTGGCTCCTACCCTGCCATGCTCACAGCCACTTACCAGGGAGGGGAGTTGATTTGTTTGTTTTTTGAGACAAAAGTCTCACTATGTAGCCCAGGCTGGCCTCAAAGTCACAGTGATCCTCCTGCCTCAGCCTCCCAGTGTTGGGGCCACAGGCCT
>PVLA01002503.1:95544-169538 GCA_004027455.1 Hydrochoerus hydrochaeris
CAACAGGCCATAGAAAGACATCTCTTTAGGCTCCTGCTTGAAACCAACAGCATCAGGAAGCTGCCCACTTTCAATTTACTGTTTTTTGTGTTTTTTTTTTTTTTTTTGGTCTTTTTGAGACAGGGTCTCACTGTGCAGTTCAGGCTGGCCTTGAGCTCACTTTGTAGCCCAGGCTGGTCTCAAACTTGAAACAATCCTCCTGCCTCAGCCTCCCGAGTGCTGGGATTACAGGTGTGAGCCACCACACCCGGCTAATTTACTGTTCTTATATGACCTTTGTCTTCAAATTCTCAGAATGGCTGCCAGGAACCCTGGCTGCTCTCCTCCCCTCCCCTCCTCCTCCCCTCCCCTCCCCTCCCCTCCCCTCTCCTCTCCTCTCCTCTTTTAGGTATCAGGGTCTCACCCTGTAGTGTGCCAGCATCCCTCATGCCTTTGTATATTATGAAGTTGAACCACCAACAGCGAATAGAGAGTGAGCTATTCTATTATTTATTAGAGAAATTAGAAGTAAGTAGTATTACAGCTAAGGGAAGACAGTTACAAGAAGATAGTCTTTATGCTGAAAAGCAGAAATGACCACTGAATTTGCAATATGAGAATGGTTGGAGTGGGTTAGTGAGAGAATGTGAGGTGAGGAAGTAGCAACTGTGGTCAACTCTGTAAGACAAGTTTTACTTTACCTAGGAGAGCAGAGATGACAGCCCATAGCTGGAGAACACTGTGATTTGAAGGGTGTGTTTTAAAAATTCTGTTAGGTATTTGAGTGTTTGTATGTTGATGGGTGAAACAAACTGATTATGTTGAGTAATTATAGTTTTTTAAAAACTAGATTGCAAGGGAAGGTACAGATGGGAAGGAGCACACTTAGGGCATTGTGTTAAATTTCCATCTGGGATTTGTGGTTTTCACTTTAACGTGAGATCAGTTAATGATGTTTGTATGTTTTTCTCTGGCAGTAGTAGTGGTTGGGGCAGTCATGAAGAGAAAAAAGGTGTTCTTTTTTTTTTAATTGGGAGCTGAGTTTAACTAGCTTTGGGAGTTTATATGAACCCTATGAAGGAAGAAAAGCATCAAAGTGATCAAGATTATTTTGTAAAACTGATTTTAGTGAATATGTATGGAATCTAAAATCGATAAGGAGCAAAATGGTATCAGAAGCAATAAAGACATTGGTCATGTTGTGATGAAACTGGATCCCTGCTAAGTTTGAGTCCTAAACAAAATTACCTTGATCCATACCAGTTGGGAATATGGGATATAAATTGATTTCAGAGAAGTTGTAAATTGTTTTTGTTTTTTTTTTGGGGGGGGTGTTGGGTTTTTGTGGAGTTGCTTTTTTTTTTGTTGTTTTTTGAGACAAGATCTCTCTGTGTAGTTCATACTGTCTCCTTGAACTCACTGGCCTCAAGCTCACTCCTGTCCTCCTGCCTCAGCCTCCCAAATGCTGGGATTATAGGCGTGTGCCCTCATTCCCAGCACACAGTATCTTTCTGAGAAAATTATTTTTTTAATTTTGTTTGGCTTTTTAGTCGAAAATTGTTGATTCCCATAGTATTCAATTTTTAAAAAAGTCTTTTGTGCCTTTTAACCAGGCTTTAATTAAAATTCACAAACACATGTATGTATTCTTGAAGCTTTTAAAATCTACAGTAGCTCATCCATACCTTCACCTTTTTTTCTTCAGTATTTAACACTGAATATTGGAGTCTTGTAGTAAAGGTTTTGGTCAGTTTCAGGTTAAACATTTTTGGCAAGAAGACTTCAAGTAATGTTATATATTTCATATTGAATCACATTAATACACATACCTTAATGTTTCTGATGGTCATTGCTTAATTAAGATGATTAACTTTTACATACTGTCTTGGTAGGGTTATGTTTTATTCCCTTTGTAAAATGTAGGATAATACTTTGACATTATCAAAATATCTTGTTTCGTCACAACTTCATCTGTTAATAATCACTAATGATCCTTGCCTGAGTTGTTTTATTGAGGGCTTCTAGAAGGTAATTTTCCTATTTGTCAGCCTTACGTGTATTTAGCTGGAATTCTAATAAGAAGCTGTCCATTGTAAAGATTTGAAATAATAGTCATTTCCAGTGTTAACAAATCCCTGTCATACCTGACTTCAACACACAATTCAGTCTGTAGTAGTGGACTTCTGAATTTAAAAAAATTTAGTGGGCTAAGCATGGTGGTGCACACTTTGAGAGGCTTAGGTAGGAGGAGGATTGCAAGTTCAAGACTTGCTTGGGTTACCCAGGTAGACCCTGTCTTAAAAAAGAATAAAAAAACCAGTGGGTTACAATCAGTTAAAGTCAGTATTTTGTTACGAAGTCATTTTTTTGTTTTGGGTTTTCTTTTCTTTTCTTTTCTTTTCTTTTCTTTTCTTTTCTTTTCTTTTCTTTTCTTTTCTTTTCTTTTCTTTCTTTCGTACCAGGGATCAAACTCAGGACCTGGCACTTGCCAGCCAGGCACATATGCCATTGAGCTAGATCCCCGGCCCTTGTTATGGAGTTTTATATGTTTGGGAGAGAATTCAGAATGTTCTTGCAATATTTAAAATTTTTGTTAAGGTCAGATGACACTTTAAGAAATTATTATCTTTTTCTCTGTGGTGATGGTACTGAAAAATTAATACTTTAGTCTATTTTCTAGGAACTTTGTTGGTTTTTTCCAAGCCTACTATCATTCTAATAAATGTCTTCCAATGTATTTTGCTTTTTTGTATCTGGCATAAGGAAATACTTTTCCTATTTAAAAAGATTTATAGGAATAGTGAATTCCACAAAGTGAAAAATTGCCCAAAATTAAGAATAGACAAGAGGGGCTGGGAATGTAGCTCAATGCCACAATGCCTGCCTGGCAAGCGCGAATCTCTGGGTTTGATTCCTGAAAGTAAAAATAATAACAATAACAATGATAGTAGACAGGAACTAGGCATGGTACCACATGCCTGTGATTGCAGTGCTGCTGCAGAGGTTGAGGCTGAAGAATGGCAAATGTGAGACCAATCTCAGCTATGTAAGGAGTTACAGGCCAGTAACCCTGTCTCAAAAACCAACCAACCAACTAACTGGGTGTGGTGACACATGCCTGTAACCTCAGCCCTTGGGAAGCTGAGGCAAGAGGATTGTTGCAAGTTTAAGGCCAGCCTGAACTATATAGTATAGTGAAAAACTGTCTCTTAAAAAAAGAGATTTTTAAAAGGAATGAATGAATATAGTATGAAATTCCTAGCTGACCTAACAGGTAACATTTTGTTCAAAATACTAATAGCAAGAATACATCTGGTGATTGTAGCTCATGGATGAGTGAATATAATGAATGGGAGGAAGGAAGCAAGAGAGATCTGTTAATGAGGTACTGTACTACCCATGAAATAGTACAGTATTATTTGAAAAAGTAATCATACCTGTACAATTTCAGGCATTGGTTAAATAAATTATGGCAGTCATACTACAAAACATTATTTACCTAACGGTATGGGTTTTTTGGTTGTTTGCTTTGGGTGGTTTTTTTTTTTTTTTTTTTTTTGAGAGTCTCATGTAATTCAGGTTGACCTTGAATGCACTATGCAGTCTATACTGACCTCAAATTCATTGCAGACCTGCTGCCTCAGCCCAAGTGCTGGGATTATGTATGTACTACTTTGCCTGGGTCTAGTATGTTTCTATGCACATGTGGACTAATTTACAATATTCCACAAGGTACATTGATAAGTAAAATGTCAAAGTACAGAATAATAAATGTATGATGTCATTAGCAGGCAGTATAATCCTACAGGACCACCTTAATATATGGGATCCATCATTGACCAACATATGGTTATGCAACTGAACATGGTGGTGCATGCCTATAATCCCAGCACTTGGGAGGCCAGGCAGGGAGATTGCTGTGAGTTCGAGGCTAGCCTGGGCTACAAAGTGAGTTCAAGGCCAGCCTGAACTGCATAGCAAGACCTTGTCTCAAAAAGAACCCCCTCCAAAGAAATCATTATGCAGCGTATAACTCTTATATGCTTGCACTTATCTCTAGAAGAATATGCAAAAATCTAAGTTGCCTCTAGAGAAAAGCAGGGGACTGGGAAGTCAAAGAGGCCAAGTTGAAAACTTATTTCTTCACTATATGTACTGCTTATGCACTGTTGAGCCCATTTTTGCTTCTACTTTTCACAGGTTGGATTTTTCCACTTGAAATGTTGGCTCTACCCAATTAAGTCCTTAAAGTAGTTTCTTACTCCTTTAGATTGTTTTTCTATTAAGTACTCTTATGGTGGTGTGAGGGTATATAGCTCAGTGGGAGTGTGCTTGCCTAGCAAGTGCAAGAGTATTCATTTGATCTTCAGTACTGAAAAAATAAACAACAAAAACTTAATGATATCCTGTACTTGTAAAAAATTTGTTATTAGTTGTAAAGGGTGAAACCTCTACAAAAAGATCATTTAACTACTAAGACCTGTTAAATGTCTGTTACCATGTCTTGCAAATAGTGAGTACTTTTTAAATATTTGTGGAATTAATAAATTTAGAAATTTAATTTTTTTAGAACTTTAATTTTTAAAGTCGTGGATTGTGTAAAGTATGATGACTGAAATCTGTAACTTGAAGTTTTAATGGCATAACATTACTATAATTGGATCACTATTATTTCCTGATTTCTAAATCTAAACTAGCACTGTTCAGTTTATTAGCTCCTGGCCATGTTTGATTTTTTCCTTGGGTTTAAGAAAAAATTTTTTTTATGTTTTAAAGGATATAGTTCAGTGATTTTAATAATATTCATAAGGTTGTGTAGCCATCATTACTATCTTTTTTCCATTACCACTATTTAAATAGTACATTTTCAACAACATGAAAAGAAATTCAGTGTCCATTAACAGGTCCTTTCCATTTCCCACTCCTCTAGTCTTTTGGCAACCAATAATCTGTTTTCTTTGTGTCTGGATTTTAAGCACATGAAATGTGGCCAGTCTAAATTGAAATGTTCTAAATTTTGAATTATGATTTCAAAGTCTTACTACTAAAAAATGTAAAATATTTTAGAAGTTTTTGTTTTGAATACATGTTAAGATTTTTTATATATATATTAGGGCCAATAAAATATATTAAAGTAATATCTTGGTTTTTTTCTTCTACACTTATTAATGTAGACATTTTAAAAGTGCCTTTAAGGTTTTACATTTTATGTTATATAGCTCTGTTTACAGCTCTTTATTGGTAAAGATCATAAATGCATTTATTTCTATGCTTTGGTTTCCTGTGATCATCTGATCATCTGTCTCTCAGTTTTTATATCAACTCTGGTTTAGAAATGTTAAGAACACTGAGCCTCAGAATTAAAAAGAAAAACCATTCTAGGGATTGTAGCAATGTAGTTCACAGGGCAAGTGCTTGCCTTGCATGTGGGAAATGCTAGTTCCATAGACTCAGCATTACTAACAAACAACATTTAGGATGTGGCAGTCTCATTTCTTGAACCTTTCAGTAGTAGGGGAATTAGAACTCATTTATATTAAATTTTGAGAAAATAAAGGCAACCTCTTAAATCTCATTTCTAATAAATAAGAAAAATTGATTTCACATAGTATTTGCATGATAATGTTGGGCATTTGCATGATAACAAATTGTGTATAACTTTAGGGACATTTAAAGTTATATTTGTTTTATCTGAAATTCGGACTTTAATTCTCTTAGAAGAAATTTTTCAGAGTAAATACAGGTGAGACTAATTCTTTTTGTGTGTGTGTCTTTTTGAGACAGGGTCTCACTGTTGCAGTTCAGGCTGGCCTTGGGCTCTTTTTGTAGCCCAGGCTGGTCTCTAACTTGCAAGCAATTAATTCTCTTGCCTCAGCCTCCCAATTGCTGGTATTACAGGGGTAAATTTTCCTTTTTAAAAATACAGTATTTGTAGCACCTTGGCAGTCAAGAGGCTGAGGCATGAAGTTTGCTATGAGTTTTAGGCCAACCTAGGCTATGTAGTGAGTTCAAACCAGCCTGAACTACACAGCAAGACCCTGTCACAAAAATAAACAAATAAATAGGGTGTGTAGAAAGTTTCTGCTTCCAATATCATTATCAAAAGTCATAAATGGTACTCTATTCAGCATTTTCTGGATGGCAGGCATTGTTCTGTAAATTATACCAATTCATTAAATTCACACATGAACCCTGTGAGGTAGGTAATATAATCCTTAGCTGACAGAATGAATCTGGGGTATGGATTGGTTAATTAACTTGCCCAAGGTCACAGAGCTACTAAGTTTTAAGCAGGATAAATGATAGTATACTTTATATATCTGGTAAAAACTTTAATTTTTAAACTTTTAAACATTAGAATGAGCCAGGCATTAGGTGCATACCTGTAATCCCAGCACTCAGAAGGCTGAGGCAGGAGGGTCGCTGCAAATTGGAGGCCAGCCTGGGCTACAAAGTGAGTTCAAGGCCAGCCTGAACTGCATGGTGAGGTCTTGTTTCAAAAAGACAACAAAACAAAACAAGACACCACGTTAGAATGTAAGCTTTAATAGAGCAAGGAGTTTTTATTCACTGACACTTGAGATTATCTTCTGGTATATGGTAGAACTGCTTTAACTTAATTTTCTTTTTTCATGCTGAAGATTAAACCTAGTGCTTCATGCATTCCACGCTTGAGCTGTACTACTTAGACTCCCAGCCTCAAACTGCCTAAAATTCTGTACTACTGTTTCCTATGAGCAATAATGTACATTCTTTTACCTCATCCAGATTATCTTCTGCATGACTTGTACTTTAAAAAAAAACAAAAAAACTGGGAATTGAACCATTGCATTAAACTTTATCCCTAATGCTTTTTGTTTCTAGATGGGATTTTGCTAAATTACTAGAGCTGGGCTTAAACTTAGAATCTTTATGCCTAGCCGGTTGGGTAGCTGGGATTATAGGTATGTGCCATTGTACCCAGCTGTTTGTTTTATATTAATGAAATAGTTTTTATAAAAATTGTTAGGACATACAGCTTCTATTTGTCTCTGGCTTGTATGCAGTAGAAATGCTTTGGCGACCTAAAAGAATATCTGAATAAACAAGACTAATAGAATTCCTACTGTGTTCTTAATCTGATTTAGAGAAAACAGCCTTGTAATTATCTTCACAAAAAAATACCATAACACAATTATTCAAGATTTCACCCAAAAACTTTAGCCTCCTTGGTTTATTGCAGTCATTCGAATGAATCACATACTATTTTGTTTATTTTTGAAAATTACAGTTCCATTTTAAGACGTGGCAACAGAACAGTGTAATATTTTATAACATACTTTGAAATCAAAGGTTTTGTATTGATATTAGGCAAAGACTATGTAACTTGTATCTAGGACACTCATTTAATTCTGATAAATGTGCTCAGTAATAAAACTGACTAAATGTTAAGTGATACGCATATATTAAAACAACAGTTAAGTGTGACTTCTTGCTTGTTACCCAGGCTAGACTGGGAGTTGTTGCCAGAGTGCTGGAATAAGTCCTGTGCCACGCTGGCTGTTCTGAGTTTTTCTTCTTATTGTTGTTCTGAATCTTAAAGATGATGTTTTAAGTTTGTCTGTGGGGGTAGTAGGATTGGATGATCAGATTAAAGCATAATTGTTGCTTGATGGAAAAACCAAGCTATGAAAAATCATTGTGCTTAACTTTCCATTTTCTTTTTTTCTTGTTACCTGCAGATAATGACCCTGCTCTATTGTAGACTTTTTTTAAATTAATGAAACTATAATAGTGATATTTTCTAGAGCTGATTCAATAACTTTTTCATACACTCTTGGTGTTATTTAGAGTGAAAAAGATCAGTTTTTCTCTGAATTACAATGTAGGGGTGATATGGCCAGAAGAAGCACAGAAATATAAAAATTAATAATAATTAGCATTTTACTAACCAGAAATTTGTGTCAGTTCTAGAAAACTTTTCTAATCTTTGTTATCCTTCCCACCCCCAAATTTTAGTGTAGTTAGAGCCTTAGTATCCTAACATTGGGGTTACTGCTTTTTTAGAGGAGAGATTATAGGAAGCTGTAGAGAAATTTTTTTTTTTAAAGACAAGGTTTTAACATGCAATTGAGGTTGGCTTTAAACTCACTTCATAGCTAGGCTGGCTTTAAACTCAATGATCCTCCTCCCTCAGCCTCCCTTTACTGTGCTAGCTTTAAAGGTGTGCACCAGCACATCTGGGCTAACCATAGAGATTTTTGAAAGCATTGATATTACTATTGATTTTGTGTGTGTACACCAGGGATTGAACTCATTACCTTGTGCTTGCCAGGCAAGTGCTAATGCTGCTGAGCTAAATCTCTGGCATTACTGATGTTACTCTTGTTCTATTTAGAAATCTTTGGGAGAGAGTATAGAAGTCTGTAGTTAATACTTGTGACACTTCTTAGATTAGTAATGGTTGGGTGTCTCCAGTTTTCCTTTTTTTTCTTTTTCTTTTTGAGACAAGATCTTACTATGCAGTTCAGGTTGGCCTTGAGCTCAACTTCGTAGCCCAGGCTGGTCTTGAACTTGCAGTGATCCTCCTGCCTCAGACTCTCAAGTGCTGGGGTTACAGGGATGCACCATCATGCCTGGCTTCCTATTTCTTGTGTATATGGACAAAGTATTTTTACTTTTGCTAAAATGCACATTTCCTACTCCTACAGATACCAAGAATATTAATGATTTTATAGGATACGGGAAAAAATTTCTCATTATACATATTTATAATGTTCTTTTCTGAGTAGAAGTATTTTCATAAAAATATGAAATACTTTAACAACATATTAAAAAGTTATGGAATAAACCAGTCTAATTAGAATGGTTTTTTGTTATTTTTTTTGAGACAGGGTCTTGCTGTATATCTCTGACTCATGTTAAATTCACTGGTATCCCAGGCTAGCCTTGAACTTGCAGTGATTCTTCTGACTCAGCCTCCCATGTGCTGGGGTTACAGGCATGTTCCACCATGCCTGGCCCAAGAAGCTAGAAGTTTTAAGGCAGTTATTTTTACATTGTTCCAGCCAGTCAGCAAGTTTAAGAAGGTGGTAATAAAAGCAAAAATACTCTTGAAATTTTGTACAGGATTTTTGTTTCATAAAAATAGATGTTCTGTGTCACATAGGTAACAATTTGGAATCCTAACAAAGAGTAAGAACATAATTTATGCTAGTGATTAAGGTTTAAATTGAAAGAAGGAAAGGACTTATTTTAGGAATATATAGATAGACCAATAAAATACTAGTGCAGTTATGAAAATGTAAGTGGAGCTCCCATTTACAAAGGCGGCAGGTAGGTTCTTGGAAATCTTGAGTCCCATTGGATATTTTTTGTTTAAGGTTTACCAAGAGTTTTGAGAACACTCTGTTACAGGATTAAAAGGCTAAAAGGGCTGGGTTTGGTGGCGCATGCCTGTAATCCCAGCACTTGGGAGGCTGAGGCAGGCGGATCCTTGCAAGTTTGAGAACAGCCTGGGCTACAAAATGAGCTCAAGGCCAGCCGGAATTGCATAGTGAGATCCTGTCTCAAAAAGACCAAAAACAAAAACAAAAACAAAAAAAGGCTAAAACAGCTATTTAAATATATAGGTACTTTGAGAACCATTAAGTGCAAAATAAGTATATGTAGATAAAGCTAAAATATGTTTGTGAAAGTGGACAATTTCCATTGAAGTTATTGAAGCACGAAAACAAATTAGAAGACATTAGAAGATTTTAGTCATGCGTTAGTCTTTGGGAACTACCATCAAATGGAAAAGTAATTACATATGCATGGAGCTTTCGCCATCCTAGTGGGTGATGTACTATTTCAAATGGCCTAAATATCTAGAGTTGTTATGGTTTGTTCAAGTGAGAGCTTATGGTTTAAATGGAATGTCCCTGAATTTTTTTGTTGTTAAGGACAAGAACCGAAGTAGTCTGGGAAGATATAGTATCTTAGTGTTCAACTACAGATGAATAGACTTATCACTTTGGACATGGAGTTGGCAAACATAAAATAGGTTATCTACTATTTTTCTCTAATATTCCTATAATGTCAACAAACTATTGTACTGTTAGTGGTATTATTTCATTTAAAAATTGCAGTTAAAATTTCTTAGTTTCTTTATTTTAAATATTCTTAAAATTGGCTAATTAAGTCCTAGAATAACACAGACTATTCTTGTAGCACAGATAACCAAATGTATGAAAGAGGGGGCTTCAAAAATTATACTAGTATTATTTCAAAATAGGCTTTTTTCTTGCTGACATAACTAACATTTATTTTCTGTTTATTTTTAAGACGAGCAAAAATCAGATTAAAGTAGATCTTGTAGATGAGAATTTTACAGAATTAAGAGGAGAAATAGCAGGACCTCCAGACACACCATATGAAGGCAAGTACTTTTTTCTGTATCAAAATATTGTGCGTATTAGAACTTGTCTGAAACATTAAGTCAAAATAATCTTGAGCATCTGTAAACTACATGAATGACAGCTTCATATTTGGCTTAAGATATATAGCAATTTAAAAAATAATATATTGAGACACCTAATCTGATCTTACTGAATTTTAGCTAATACTTTTCTTTCCTCATAACAGATAAAACAGGCCCAAGTTACAGATTATGCAGGTTAGAAATTTAACAAAGTAAAACATAGAATGTTAAGCCTCTAAACTTACATAGGCACTCAACCTTCATATGGTATTTATAATAATCCTTGCCTTAAATTTCTGTTTGTTTTTAAAACTCCCTTTCCATTTGACTTACAGCACTTCATTCACTCACATGTCTTCATACAGACTGCAGTCCATATATTTAATTTTCTTAGTAAAACTATGAATGATCATTTTAAGACATATATTAAAGAAAGGAGGGCTGGGAATGTAACTCAGTGACACAGCACCTGCCTGGCAAGTACAAGGCGCTGAGTTCGATTCCCCCCTCCCCGCCAAGGGGCATCTTTGCTGAATTTCATGTTCAGAAATTTAAAATCTGTAGCTACTTTAGACCATGAACTTGAGGGTAAGGTAAGAAGTTTTATGACTTTTTAATTTCTCATTATACATAAATTATTGTACATTGGAGTTTTACAGCGTAGCCGAGGTTCTTCCATATAATAGGTACTCAATATCAAATATTTGTTTAATAGAAAACAAAAACATGTAGTAGCTCTTACTTATAAGAATGTTACATATATTTTCTCATTCAGTCCTTAAACACATCTTGAGGTAAGTACAGTTATTATTTCATAGATAAGAAACTTAAACTCAGAGGAGTTAAGTAACTTGTCTAGAGTCAAACATCCAAGTCATATATCTGGGATTTGAGTCCCACTGAACAACTTTTTTACTTAAAAGCCAATATTTTAATCCTTTCTGCTTTTGTGTAAATCAAGATTGAATGAATATTGGAAGTGGTATTTGTAACTACTTTGGATGTGGTGGTTCCTTAATTCTGTAATAAATAGACCCAAAACTTGGCTGAAAAAAACTAGTATTTGTAATATTTTGTTTTCATTCAAAAATTTAAAGACCCTAAGAATGTCTTTAGCATTTCACCACTAATTATTATATAATAAATTTTGTATTTTCTGCTTTATAGTTCATTAAGCCATTTCTAGATGTTTAACTTTTAAGTAGTTTATTGAGTACCTCCTACATGCCAAGCCTGGTCTGGATGCTTTTATGAGTGCTGTTTAATTTAGTCCTTTTGACAATCCCATAATATAGATGACACCACCAGTTACCTTACAAAAATCAAATGCTTATCTTAATGTAAGCGGATATTCTGTTACACTAGCTCCTTCTTGAAGTCAGACATAACAGTTGTTCTTTATTACTTTTTAAGATATATTTTTAAAAGACAGCAGCACAGTAGTGTTATCATTGTAGAGCTCTTAAAGCAAACTTTATACTAAAGGTGCCTCCTGAACTAAGCAGTTAAGAGTTGCTAATAGATAAGAATTCTTTGATTTAAAAAGTTGGATAGTACACACTTTTTTGTAGAGTAATTAGGAGTTAAATATACTATATCCTTTACTGGTTAGAAATAAGTTTGGTTATTTTTGCACTGGGAATTAAAGTGAGGATCTTGCTGCCTGCCAGGCAGGTGCTTGTGCCATTGAGGTATATCCCAGCCCAGGTTTGCATTTTTTTAAGTGGTTATTTCTGCTACTGCTTTTAAATAAGATAATATTTTAATCAGATTTTTTTTTTTTTTTTTTGAGACAGGATCTCAATATGCAGTTCAGGCTGGCCTTGAGCTCACTTTGTAGCCCAGGCTGGTCTTGAACTGGCAGCGATCCTCCTGCCTCAGCCTCCCAAGTGCTGGGATAACAGGCATGAGCCACCACACCCAGTTTATCAGATTAGTTTTGATGTTTTCTGAATATGTACTTGATCTAAATTCTGTTTTTTATTATCAAATTATTAGAATGTTCATTTTGTTTAGGAAAAGCACCATTCAAGGGCATAAACTTTTCTTTGAAGTATGAATATAGATAAAACATGCTGGTATTTATTGGCAGGGATTTTGCTTATATTGTTTCCCCTACCCCACTCCTCATTGGACCCAGGGCATTATACATGCTAGGCAAGCACTGTCACCACGCTTATTCCCAGCCAATTTGGTTTTTTGCTTTTGTAATGTAAAGCAAAAAATTTTTATGTGCAATTTTAAACTGTAATTACCTCTAAGTAATGAGGGAGCCATTTTCATTTTATGTAATTACCTGCAGCACACCCGTACCACCTAGTCAGTTTGAGAAATAGCATTGGAAAAATTGTGTTGCCCTGTAGCTCAGTTTTCTTAGCTGGTTTTTGGTATGTGTGTGTGTGTGTTTGTTTTTTTTAAATAATCTTTTGCTTAAACAACATAGTGGCAATGGAATCATCTGGGAACAGTTTTTGAGCCTGTCTTCCTAAACATTTTTTTTCCATTTTGTAGAAGCATTGTTTCTGTTTTGGTTTGTTTGTTTGTGACAGGGTCTCACTATATAATTCAGGCTATATAACTGACTGTGTAGCCCAGGCTGGCCTCAAACTTGAGATGATCCTGCTGCCTCAGCCTCCCTAGTGCTGAGGTTACAGCTATGTGCCACCATGCCCACCAGAAACATTGATAGTTCAAAAATTCTTATTTGTGTCCTATCACCCTCTTTGGATTAAATAGGAAGATTATACATTTTTAATACTGAAAACTTGTTTTTGCTTTTTTTTTTTTTTTTTTTTTAAATCTTTGAGATAGGGTCTCACTGTGTAGTCCCTAGTGAGCCTTGAACTCACTTGGTAACCCAGGCTGGGCTAAAACTCACAGCAATCCTCCTGCCTCAGGTTCTGGAGTGTTGGAATTACAGGTATATGCCATCACTCCCAGTCTGAAACTGTTTTTGATCTAGCGATAATGATGTACATTTGTAATCCTAGCTACTTGGGAGGCTAGTGCAAGAGATTGACTTCATCCCAGGATTTCAAGGTCGGCCTGGGTAACATAGTGAGATCTGTTTCACTATACATAAATGTTTTGCACACATTCTTTAGTAGTTTTAACCTGATCAAATACATCAATGACATTTTTGATCAGTGACAAACTTACTGTGCAACAGTGGTTCCTTTTAAGATACTGCTGCCTAGTGACATTATGGCTGTCTTAGCTTATGTAAGTACATTCTGTGATATTTGAACAAATGATTAGACAGCTGAAAGAGGCATTTCTTAAACATCTCCTGTCGTTAAGCGACACATGAATGTGATGTTACCATTAATGCTCAGTGGTTATATGTTGGTAGTGATTAGGGAATAATGCAAGATACAACATGTGTAACATGGAGTAGGAGTAATGTTTTGGGGGCTCTAAGCTGCAGCAGTATTTATATAATATCTCTGGGTTCTCATACTGTACCTAAGAGATTGTTTTGAATATTTAAGAAGAAAAAACAAGCCACTGATGTTCTCAGCACTCTAGGAGGCTGAGGCAGAATGATTCCAAGTTCAAACCCAGCCTGAGCAATTTAGCAGTTCAGTGCTATTCTGTTTCGAGATTAAAATTAAGAGAATGACTAGAGATGTAGCTTGTTGAAGAGAGCCTGGGCTGAGTCCCTAACTCTGCCCCAGGAAGAAGAATCTTGTAAGGCAAGTATAGAGATGGTAATCTGGAATTTAATCGAGAAAAAAGAGAGTTTATTAGGAAGGACAAAGTGATCCTTTGCATTATTCAAGTCAAATTTATTATTAATGCCTTCCCCTGCCTCAGCCCCAAGACACAAAAATTGAACCCAGAGCCTTTGCACTGAGCTACATCATCAGCTCTTTTAAAAATTTTGAGACAGGGTCACAGTAAGTTGCACAGGTGGGACTCGAACTTTTGGTCCTCTGTCTCAGCCTCCTTCAGGGATGGAATTATGGGTGTATACCACTATTTGTATCTGTATTTAAATCTAGCAAATATCATAGTATTTTTGTATTTACTAAATATCCTTAGGTACCCTTCTTTGCCATTTTTCCTTTTGTTTTGGCTACTTTGCTTTATGTTTCACTGCTACTATATTCTATGATTTAAGCATCTAGTTTATTGTAAGTAGCATTTAAATAGGAAGGGGATTGTATTGAAAGAATTTTAGAGAGTAGAACTAAAGCGCTCCTGAATAAAAGTGGTAACAAGTGAAATGCTTTTTTTCCCCCAAAATCCACAGTTATCCATTGGAGATGGATCTGAAGGAATCCAGAATATTTTGGGGGAAAATGTGGCAGTGTGTGCCCATGCCCGCCCCCAGTTATCAGGGATTGAACCCAAGGCTTTGCACTAAGCTGTATCCCCAGTTGTTGTTTTTGGGTTTTTTGTTTTGTTTTTTGTTGTTTTGGTTTTTTTATTTTTTCCCCTTTTCTTTTTCTTGCTAAGTTGCCAAAGTTGGGCTTGCACTTAATGATCCTCTTGGCCATAGCCTCCCAAAATGCTGGGGTTATACGGTTGTGTTATCACATCCAGCCAGTGTATAAATTTTTGATGTGAATAGCATAGAGTTTTTACTTGTTTTGCTTTTTTGTTGTGAAAATTTCAGATATATATGAAGCAGTAGTATAATGAAACCCTGATGTAATTAGACTTAATAACTCATGACTGGTCTTTTAATCTAATCCATCTCTGATTATTATGAAGCAAATTCTCATAATTCCGTATGTATTTCAGAAGCACAGTTTTATTTGCTGTGTTTTATAATGGTGAGTATTCTAGATTAATGAATGAATCATAAACTTTTAGAATTGAAAAATTCTTCAAGGAGTAGGAATCAACTCATTCAGATCTTCCACTTCAAAGTTTCTTAAAAGGCAGTTACTCTCTTCTCAGATACTTGAGTTACGGAAAACTTGATAAGTTTTTTCAAAATGCCTGTTTTTAGCAGCTGGTTGTTCAAGATAACTTCAAGATGAAGTAGAAGGTTGTCTTTTTTATACAGTTCTACTGGTTAAAACTATTGATTTGTAAAGCTTCCATTCTTTATACAGTTTAAAAGGAATATATTTTTTTTTGTCTTCATGCCTGTTATTGTTGGATGATGTTTTTTCAAATTTTAACAGAAATATTGGTATTTAATTTAGAACACAAGTTAAAAGATGGAAATGTTTTTAATTTGAGAGAACCAGATAAAAATAGAAATTTCAGTTTATGGCATAATTTGTATCTTTTGTCTCTATGTGGTTATTTTTTCTTTTTTACATTTTTTTCTTTTCCTTCCATTTTCCCTGTTCTTGAGGATGAAATAGAAGAAACAAAAGGGAGCAGAAGCTATATTAGTAATTAATTGTTCTAATGAAATATTTGGCATAGGGTTGTAGATTTATCTATTCATGTATTTCTAGCCCTATTACTCACTGATACACTAACATAGTTACATGAAGTAGATATTCTGTATGCTTCAGATAACCTTTAAACTATAAGTTAGTGCTCTGGGCTATATAAAATTATGGATGTTTTGGAAAGTTCTATCAGTATATTATATTCAGCTTCACATACTTGAGCAACATTCTCTACTTTGTTTTCTTCATTTTCTAGGAGGAAGATATCAGCTAGAGATCAAAATACCAGAAACATATCCATTTAACCCCCCTAAGGTATTGTAAACATATTTTTGTGCATGAACTTTTAAAATAGATATTTTGGCGCTGTTGTATGAATCTTTACTGTGTGTAAACTTAATGTGAACAAGAGTTCAGGCAATGGCAAATTGCTTGCTTCTGAAATAACAATGAAGAACAAACATACTTAAGAGCAGCCAACAATGGCTCTATGTTGGTATAGGATATACATCTGATGATGGCTCAAATACTAGGTCTAGAAGAATGTGCAGACTTCTCAGATTTAGAGATTCTTGCCTCAAGTATGTATATGAAGGAAGAGTGTATTTTATGTTGATTCAAAAAATTACTTAATACTGCATGCCAGTGAATATAGTGGCAAGACTTACACTGCTCTTGCTGTTACGGAGCACACATTGTGGGAGAAAAAAATAATGAGCAAGTAATTGCAGCCATGATGACTTGTTGTGGGGATGGTCTGACACTAAGAGGACTGTGTCTCAGAAGGCGACGTAACCCAAACTTTTTTTTTTTGTACTGGGGATCAAATTCATGATCTCGTACTTGCCAGGCAGGCACTGTGTTGTTGAGCTAAATCCCTGGTCCAACCCAAGTGTTTTTTGTTTTGACCAAACCATGTTCTTTATGTCCTTCTTTCAGTCACTACTTTAGTTTAGGCCTTCAACTTTATTACTTCCTTATTTCATCTGTTACTTAATTTATCCCCTTCCATATTTGCCTTTCATGTTCACATTTTGTAAATCTTTCCAAGGACATTTTTGATCATCCCTTTCTTTTTCTGTTAATAAAGTCTAAATTCCTAAGCCTGGCATTGGATCGATCATCTCTGCCTTTTGGTGGGGCGGGGCACTGGGAATCAAACTCATGACCTTGTACTTGCTAAGCAGGCACTGTGCCACTGAACTGTATGCCTTAGCCTGGCATTTAATATCACCTACAACCTGAACTCAGTTTTCTTTTCCATCCTAACTTCTGCCATTTCTACCCACAACATGGGTCTGTCTCATTTTCCTGTCTTTGCTCTTTGTAGATTATGCTGTTCACCCATACTTACTTTCTATTGGTTTCACTTGAATTTTGTCTCTATTATTTGAACTTAACTAACTCATCTCTCCCTTCTCCCCTTCTTTCCCCTCCCCTTGTTTTGTACTGGGAATCAAACTCAGGACCTTGTAGGCACTTGTGCCACGAGTTATATCCCTGGTCTACTGCTTTTCTTTTGAGGTCTAGGTAAAGTGCCGCCTCTCTCCATTAAGCTGTGTTCATCAGACACTTCTCTCCTCTTCCTCAGTAGCATTTTAGTTAATTTGTATAGTGTTATTCAGTACCAGTATGTACACTGCATATGTATCTTCCACTGGATTTTTTGGTCCTATGTTATTATCAGTAGTTTCTTAATAGTATGGTGTCCTTGGGCCGGGGATTTAGCTCACAGCATAAGTGCCTGTCTTGCAAGCGCACGGTCGTGAGTTCAATCCCCAGTACCAAGGGAAAAAAAAATATGGTGTCCTTGAGCATATTATTATAGTCACTCAGCTTGTTCTGGAGTTCATTCACTCAGCCTTTTGGTAGTTTACTTCTTGATTAAAAACGGTAATAGAAGGTGTAGGATAAATTTAGATCAGCTGTCAGAATAGAATGCCTGTTATTTTGTTGCCTTATGTACATATATATATTCTCTAACCTGGTTGGGATTTTTTAAATTGTTGTAAAATATACTTGATAAAAATTTACCATGTGGTGGTGCATTCCTGTAATTCCAGCACTTGGAAGAGTGAGGCAGGAGAATTGCTGTGATTTTGAGGCCAGCCTGGGCAAGATAGTGAGACTCTTGTCTCAAAAAGAAAAAAAAATTTTTTTAACTGTTTTAACCATTTTAACTATGTTCAGTGTTTTGTACAACCTTCACTACCATTTCTCTCCAGAACCTTTTCATCTTTCTCTAAACTACAACTGTCCATTTAACAGTATCTTTAATACCATTGCTCCCAGCTTTTAATAAAACCTCAAGTCTGTATTCTGTCTATGCTTTAAGTGTTCTGGGTACCTCATGTAAGTGGAATTACATTATTTCACTTATCAGAATGTCAAGATATATCCATGCATGTGTTAGAATTTCCATACATACATATGTACATAGATTTATTTAAATAAAACCTAAATAGGTTTTTTTGAGATAGGGTCTTGGTATGTAGTTCAGGCTAGTCTTGCCCAAGTTAGTCTTCAATGTTTGGTGATCTTCCTCCTGAGTGCAAAAATTGTAGCTGTACACCATCACACCAGGCCCTCTGTTTGCTTTTGAGACATTGCCTCACTGCATTGCCCACACTGAAATTCCTTGGTTTAAGTGACACTTAGCTGTGTGTGTGTGTGTGTGTGTGTGTGTGTGTGTGTGTGTGTGTAAATACAGAAGGAAGAAAATAAAAGCACTGTATTTTCACTATTAAATAATTACAGTAACTGTCCCTGATTTATACTGTCTTATGTTTTTATTTACAAATACTTGTTTTTGCTTTTATTTTCCTGAAACAATATTTGTAACGGCTCTAGGACCTGAGTCTTGTGTATACAGAACCCACATTCTTAAAGGCTGTGTTTACCTATGTGTTAAAGCCACTGGGCTGTTCTTCATCATCCTGGTAGAGGAGGAGTGAGGGAAAAATCTCTGTAACTGACTGTCTTGACCAAAACAGTTAACCAGAGTTCAAATCATGTTTTCTTGCATTTAACCGCTTTAACTTTAGGCAAGTTTATCTCATTTCTGTATGCTTTAGTTTAGTTTTGTTTTGAGACAGAATCTCACTTTTTTGAGACAAGTTCTCATTTGTTTTTGAAATTCTCTCCTAAGTCTATAAACATTAAAGGAGTTAACCCATGTAAAATATTTAATTTGAGAAATTCTGTGAAAAGTTTTTCCCACATTTTTATCATCTTTTAAATTATTGGAAAGAATGTTTGTTACAAGTCACTAAATTTTTCAAGCTGGCCTTGAAGTTGCAACAGTCGTCCTGCTCCCACCGCCTGAGTACCTGGATTACCAGTGTGTGTCACCACACCTAGCTAAGGGCTTCTTGTGAGGTGTTACAATTATCAGAAATTAGATTGTATTGATGATTGTACTACTCTGTGAATATACCGAAATTATGTAGTTATACATGTTTAAAATAACATTTCCTTTTGTGTAAAGTAACTTTATAATAGACTTGATTTAAAAAGCAAATAGGTGGATGAATATTTTTTATGAAACATTAATTGCCCTGGTGAAATGATTTACTGTGAAACCATGATAAATCCTGTATTCATACTGCAGCACATGTGGTGCTTTGAGAATTAACAATGGATAAAACATTCTCAGCACAATGAATGAATTACACTTCGAAATGATCATTTCCTCATGAAGAGTTCGATTTTCACAGTTATCATCCCCCCTATAAGAAACACACACACACGCACACGCACACACGTCACAGAAATTGGGTGTTCTGTAGTCTTTATTCCTTGGAGTAAATTTGAGGAGAGAGAGAAGCATCTCTTCCTTTTTTTTCCCCCACAGAATATCTGAGATTCTGGCCCTAAAGGTTCTAAGTTGAATTAAGTAGGTGCAGAAACATACCATATCACATCTCTAAATCAGATCAGCTCTGGCATGATTTGCATACAATATCTCATAGAATACTATCTTGCTAAAATAAAAAGAACATGAATACAAAAAGCTTAGTAAGTTTTATGGAATTAATATCTGTAATTTTTTTTGGGGGGGGGGTCTTTTTGAGACAGGGTCTCGCTATGCCGTTCAGGCTGGTCTTGAGCTCACTTTGTAGCCCAGGCTGGTCTTGAACTCGCAATGATTCGCCTGCCTCAGCCTCCCAAATGCTGGGATTACAGGCGTGAGCCACCATGCCCAGCAATATCTATGATATTTTAAACAAAGAGATAAACTCTTCAGTGAAATATCTTCATGCTGCATAAAGCTTTGCGATTATTAGGGTCCTGCCCTTTCTTGCACCTAACAGTAGCAGTTACATAGGAATCATGTTAGAGGATGGAGACCTTTAAAAAATAATAATAAACTGGTTTAATAAGTTAGGTAGGGTGGCTTATGCCTGTAATCTGAGCTATTGAGGAGGCTAAAACAGAAGGATTTCAAGTTGCCAGCCCAGACAATTTGACAAGACCCCCATTTCAAAATAAAATTTAAAATGTCTGGGGACATAGTTCAGTGGTAGGGTATTTATCTAGCATGGTTTCAAACCCCCCCCACCACCACTGCTGTTTGGTTTAATGAAATATTCTTGAGGTACAATCTTTTTTTGAATGGGAGTGCTACTTGGTATTGAACCTGGGACCCTTAGACTGAGCTATATCCTCAGCCTGCTTTTTATTTTGAAAGAGGATCTCATCAAGTTCCTGAGTAGCTTAGACTGGACTTGAACTTGAGACCCTCATGCTTCAGCCTCCCAGAGGGCTGATATTATAGGCCTGTTCTACCAGGCCATGCTTAGTTTCAGACCTGGGACTAGAAGTTTCTTATAGAAATGCTAAGTTGGGGGCCGGGGATTTAGCTCAGTGGCATAAGCACCTGCCTAGCAAGTGTGAGATCATGAGTTCTATCCCTGGTACTGCAAAAAAAAAAAAAAAAGAGAGAAATGGTAAGTTACATCTACCATGAAGTAAAAGCTGTGCCTGAAGGAAAAGTTAGAATATCAATGATGGTTTGCCAGTATAGTTAATTAGGAATTACTAGTTCTATTACAGTCTGGTCACATTTAGTATCTTGAGTAGTACATATAATATTCTTCAGATTTTTATGTAGTCCTTGCACATTTCCTTCAGGTAGCAAGTGTTTGGAGTTCTAGATAAAGCTAGTGTTAGTTGTGTATGTGACAAGGATAATTACTATGAGTTAAGTGTTCCAGTAATAAAAAGCATCCTCTATGTGTTCTGTAATCTGAGTTGAGTAGAATTCACATATGTCATGATGAGTGTCATTATACTGTTACTTGCTCTTACACTTGATCTTTTTCGAGTCCTTTTCTACATTTTTGTTCATTTGGGTCAGGAATGGTAGGACTATGAGAGGAAGTGACAGAATACAGTGGATATGAGTTGAATATAAAATAATAGGACAGTGCTTTAGGATGAGTATGAGTGCTAATGGTAATATTAAGCCTAGAGAAAACCAGACAAAGAAGTTAAAAGCTTAAAAGAGAGATGGTTGATGATAATAAAGAACAAAGGAGAAGGAAATAGAGGATAGAGTTAGGATCACACAAGAGCTGCTCATAAGATAGTTATGTCACTGCTAGTAATTATGTCTTCTTGAAGGACCTTCCTCCCCTTTCCCTACCTGTCTTCCTCTCTCACTGGGGGTTGAACTCAGAACCATATGTATTGCAGATAAGAATTCTACAACTGAGCTACATTATCAGCTCTGGAGCATTAATCGCCTATAAATTCATGTAAAATTTTTTTTTTTAATTTTAAAGAGAAAAATAATTTCAAAACAATAGAGGAGTAACAATGGTTAATTCATTTATTTTTAGCTGTAGATGATAGTATAAAAATTAGTTTAGTAATCTCTTCCATTCTGGTACTTCTTTGATTTTGCAAAAATATCTGTGGAGAATCATACATAGAATACTCTTCTTAGGGGCCAGGGATTTAGCTCCGTGGCATAAAAGCCTGCTTGGCAAGTGTGAGGTCATGAGTTTGATCCCCGGTACGAAAGAAACAAAGAAAGAAAAGGAAAGGAAAGGAAACTCTTCTTAAAAAGTAAGATAGTACAGGGTTGAGGATACAGCTCATGGTAGAATGTTTGCCTAGCATCCCTTTGGCCCTGGGTTTGATCCCCAGAACCAAAGGTGGAGAGGAGAGTTAACAGTTCACAGATCCTCAGAGTGATCTGGTTATGTAAGATAAGCTTTCTGGCATATTTAGTAGTAATTTAAAATTTTGTTTCCAGTATTGTTGAAAATACTCCATTCTGTCTTAAGGTTACAGAATACTGTCATAATTCTTGAGTTACTGAAGTTAACAGCAGTGGTTAATTTGTATTGAAATTGAAATCAATGAATGGGCTGGGCATGGTGCGCACTCCTATAATCTCAGCACTCAGGAGGCTGAGGCAGGAAGATCTTTGCAAGTTTGAGACCAGCTTGGGTTACAAAGTAAGCCCAAGGCCAGACTGGATTTCATCACGAGACCCTGTCTCAAAAAGATGACCCCCCCCAAATCAATGTATGGTAAATATTAAGATGAAAATTTTGTGGTTATATCTGTAACAAAGAAATGTTTGCTTTACCTGAGTCCTATACTACTGTACTTCTTGTTTGACCTGGATTATCTTTGAAAGATACTTCTATATTAACAGGTTTGCCACAGCATTAAATGCACAGTCCAGTGTAAGGCAAATGCTGAAATTCTGGGGACACTCTGGTAAGCCTAACAGAGCCCCTTTTCTAGGAATCCACACAAATTGAGGAGAAATCCCCTCTTCCTCCATATATGCACACACACATATAATTTTTTTTTGTAAATTTTGGGGGTTTTGTCAGGGGGTTATTTTTTGAGGCAGGGTCTTGCTATATAGTTCAAGCTGACCTTGAAATCATTGGCAATCTTCCTGTCTTATAGCTTGCTAAGTGCTAGGATTGTGCTGGGATTTCAGGCATGCACCAGCACACCCAGTGAGGTAGAGGTTATTGAATGGTCAGTATTATGATAGAGGAAAGTGTAGGGTGCTGTGGGAATAGGTTAGGAAGAAGTGGTAGAAAATCCAAAACTTGGAAGTTAGGTAGGGGTTAGCCCAGGGCAGAGGAAGTAAAGGTACGTCATTGAGAAAATAAACATCTGTGAAGGCCCAGAGGCAAAAAATAAATTTGAATATGTTTTAGACAGCGTTGGGCTGGCGATTTAGCTCAGTGGCTTAAGTGTTTGCCTGGCAAGCATGAGGTCGTAAGTTTGATCCCTGGTACCAAAAAAAAAAAGCATAATAGGGGGTGGAGATGTGAATTATATTTAAGGTGTAGGTTAAGGCCTGCTTAATAATGTAGGTCAAACCAGGCACAGTGGTGCATGTCTGTAATCTTAGCCATTTGGAAGCCACGGCAGGATTACAAGTTTGAAGATACCCTGGACAATTTACATAATCCCATCTTAACATGTTTATAAAACAAAAGGAGGGATGGTGATTTAAGCTGGCACATGCATAGCATGTGTGAAGCATGGGTTCAGTCCCTGGTACTGCCCAAAAAACAGAGGTGTTGGCTTACATAAAGGAATTGAGAGGTGGTTAAAAGCTGATAAATGGAGTAGTAGCACAGATCACATTTGTTTTATTTATTTTATTTTTCAAATCCCTTTTATTCAAAGATAAATAGAAAAAAGAAGGAAAAACTATAACAAAATTTCCAAGTATATCAATCAGGGATGTTTCTTTTAAAAGTCACCCAGGTTTTAGTGTGGAAAATAGATTGGAGGGAACAGTCTAGAAGGCAGTAGTCAAGGGACTGAAGAAACACAGGAGAAATTGGATTTAGCTCAGCAGCATAAGCACTTACCTGGCAAGTGCGAGATTGAGAGTTCGATCCTTGGTACAAAAAAAAAAAGAAAGAAAGAAACACAGGAGAAGAATCATAGTCTTTGAGTTGGTGTGTGGATGGAGAGAAAAATATCATTGAGTATTTTTTTTAACTGTAAGAATGATAAAGAATCAAACATGGCTTGAATGAAGAAGTGAAAAGTTTCCATTAGTTGTAGGTGTTTTAAAGTCGTTGGTAGCTTAATGTGCTTTTCCATGTTGAGTATGAGTTACTGAGTAATAGTAGTTAGTAGGAGGCAAGGACAGAGAGATAGTACAGACAATTCAACAAGTCACAAAGAGTTGAAGATGGTAGTGCACACCTATAATCCCAGCTACTTAAGAGACAGAGGCAGGAGGAGCTCAAATTAAGTCTAGCTTGGTCAGTTTAGCAATACCATATCTATCTCAAAATAATAAAAGTAAGAAGGGCTGGAGATATAACTCTGTGGTAGAGTATCCTGGATTGAGTCCTTGGCACTGCCCTGTCGTAACACACAAAGGGACGTTACAAGGAGACAAGAAGTAGAAGACTTAGCTTCTTAGCATAAATAGGCTATGTTTGGAAGAGTTAATTTTTGTAAAGTAGAATATTACTTGATACATGGTAGCTAGTCTATTAAATAGTAAGAGACTGGGCTCAGTTGGTCTCTGTAATGGTACCTTGGTTCGTGAACTTAATTCTTACCACAGTTCTAGTTGCAAACCAAATTAAAAACCAAATCAAATTTCCCCATAAGATCTACATTGAAAACTTGACCATTAAATTGGATTAGGTTCCTGTCCAGTTTGATTTGTGACCAGAAACATGGAAAGATCCCAGATTCTATTGTACTATACGTATCAGAAGTAATAATAATAGTAATATCAATGGTAGTCCTCTAAAAGCTCATGAGTGGAACATGCAAACTAGATTTCATAGTGGTCTCATAGGGTTAGCTGTTTTGCTAGTTTTCTTCTATGCTAGACAAATAAGTGAGGTGGGTAGAGATTTAGAGTCAGGAATCAGTTTGTGTAAGGTTTCATTTTGTTCTGTAATGCTAACTAACAATTTGGTTTGGGTTAAGTTTCTGAAATTGAAAGCTTCAGTATCTTCTCAGTGTCTGATACATAGTAACAGGTTTTCAGGTGTTTGTTGGGATATCCAAGAAAAAGATTTGAGGAAAAAAAGGTGCAAAAAACTTAGGAATACCGCAGCTACTTGTTTCTTGTCTTTCTGTGCATTGGTTTTACTTGTGTTTTTCCTTTGAATCTATTATGTATGCTAGTTCACACTAAGAAAAGTGCCACTAACTGTAGTTTGATTTAATGTACTCTTTACCCAAATGGACTTTAGTCTTTAATTTCTCTGACATGCTAGGTAAGTTGAAAACATGTAATCGGTTGGTGTGTTTTAAGGTAGATAATTTATTAAAAGGTTTAAAAAGAATTTATATCAATAACAACATATGGCTTACTGTGAATGGTTTGCTTCCTGTACCCTTCACCTTGAGCATCTGAGGATTTCATTTTCTTATAGTTTTATTTAAACTGTATGTTTTATTTTTGTTACTTAAGAACTCAAGTGTGCTTTATATTCTAGGTCCGGTTTATCACTAAAATATGGCATCCTAATATTAGTTCCGTCACAGGGGCTATTTGTTTGGATATCCTGAAAGACCAATGGTAAGAGATTTTGAAATCACTCTTTCTTTGCTCATAGGAATACCAAGATTATAAGAATGTTAAATGTACAAATTCCACAAAATATAAAAATATACTTTGGTCAACAAGTTCGTAAAGTCTTGTAAGTACATAATTGAAAAATGTGTTATAATTAAGATCACAAACTGTACTTAAAGACAGGTGTGGTGGTGCAAGCCTGGAATCCCAGCACTTGGGAGGCTGAAGCAGGATGATCCCTGTGAGTTTGAGGCTAACCTGGGCTACATAAGTGAAATCAGTGCCAGCCTGCACTATGTGACAAGATCCTGTCTTTATTTTTTATTTATTTATTTTTGTCTTTTTGAGATAGGGTCTCACTACGCAGTTCAGGCTGGCCTTGAAGCTCACTTTGTAGTCTAGACTGGTCTCGAACTTGCAACTATCCTCCCACCTCAGCCTCCTATACTGTGCTGTGATTACAGGTGTGAGCCACCATGACTGGCTTCATGTCTTTAAAAAAAAAAAAGAAAAAAGAAAAACCAACAACAATCTACTTTTATAGACATGTAATAAGTAACCTCAGGTGCTGGCTTTACATTTTAAGGAAGTCTTGGATTTTATCTGTGTTGTGTGTTTTATGTTTTCTTTGGTTTTGTTTTTTGTACATTTTGATATCTCAGGAAGATACTTGTAACATAAAGTAAAAAGTAAGTATTGAAGTAATCATCTCATACTTAGAATGAATTTAAGTATCAAAATTGTTTGAAATGTTTTAACTGTTCATTGAGCACAGCTCTCAGGTTCTTAGATGCTGAGGAGTATTTTTGTAGATGATACATATCTTCATTTACACAGAACTTGGCTTGTCTAATTTGAGTTTAGAAGTGTAGTGCTTTTAAGAGTTGGTAGCCGTCAGGTTCAGCTCTTGGCTCTTCAGTTGTTAAGCTTTGTGCTTATGTCCAAATTAGCTAGTCTGTGTTCTTTTGCTCTTTTATAAAAATGAAGTTAATACTTTATAGGGTGGAAAGGACTGAAAGGAGATGTTTTATGCAGTTCTCTTAAAGTAGAATGTGGCATAGTGAAGATAGATAGCAGTGGTATAGGCAAGAAAGTTGCTTTTATTTATTTAACACTTAGTTTTATAGATCAAAAAACTTACGGTTTAAAAAAAAGAGACACCAGAGTGGGAGAAGCCAAAAATAATTAGATTAAGTGAATATGTGTTAGGACCATTTCCTCCAATTTTATTCTTTTGTAAAAGAAGGAACAGCAAAAGAAAACAGAATAACAATTTATAAGGATATATAGAGCCAAGACAATACTTAATGGACCCATTCTGGTTATCTAATCTGAAAATTACGTACTGGTACTGCAATCCCCAGTCACCAGCCACAGAGTGTGCGTGCATACACACGTGCAGTCACACCCTGATTCTAGGAATTGAATTGAAGACTTTGGCATTGAGCTATATCCACAGCGCCTTTCAAATTTGTTCTCCTCTTTTTTATTTTTTAAGACCAGGTATCCAGAGGTCAGGGATTTACCTCAGTGGCATAAAGTACCTGCCTGACAAGCACAAAGTTGTGAGTTAGATCCCTGGTAAAACCCCTCCCTGCCAAAAAAGACCCAGGTATCCACAAAGTTGCCCAGGCTAGAGTTGAATTTATGGTCTTTCCTTAGCCTCCCAGGGTCTTGGGTCTATAAAGCTGCACTACCATGTCTTGTGGTACAGGAGTTTTCTTGGTTGATTATTTTTGTTTTGTTGAAACATGGTCTTACTATATAGTTCAAGCAGCCTTGAACTTACTATGTACCCAGGCTGGCCTTAACCCCATTGCAGTCTTCCTGCCTCAACCTCCCTAGTCCTGGAGCTTTAGGTGTGCACACCACCATACCTAGCCTGAAATTTTTTAAGCTACATGCTTGCTTGCTTGCTTGCTTTTTTTTTTTTTTTTTAAATACAGGGTCTTGCTCTATAGTCCAGGATGGCCTTGAACTTGCAGTGACTCCTGCCTTAGTCTCCTGAATGCTGGAATTTCAGGCATGTGCCATCATGCCCAGTTTGGTTTTGATTGATTGATAGATTTTTGGTACTGGGGATCGAACTTAAGACCTTGTGCTTGCCAGGTAGGCACTTCGGCCACTGGTTTTGATTTTTTGAGGTAGGGTTTTGCTATATAGTTCAGGCTCTTCTTGAACTCACTGTATAGCCCAGGCTAGCCTCAAATTCATGGCAGTTCTGCCTCAGCCTCCTGAGTCCTGGGATTATAATGTGTGTGTGACCACGCCCGGCTCATGTTTGATTTCTTAAAAGAATGACAGCTGAAAAACGTGAAATAGGAATCACTGTATTTAGTGTACAGGTAATTTGGTTTATTTAGTGACTGTATGAGTAGATTAGAGTTGCTTGTTTGGTTTCTTTTTCATTCAGTATATCAGTAAATCCTGTTGGTCATTTCTTGGGGTCTGGTTTCTTGATCTGTATTGGAATAGACTTGTCTTCTGTGGTTATTACACTTTGATCTATGACCTTTACTAATGTATTGAGCTAGTAGGTCTCACTTTTTTTTTTTGTATTTAAGACAAAGTTTCCTATGTAGACCTTAAACTGGCAGTTCTCCTGCCTTAGCACTTCAGTGTGCTAGAATTATAGCTATGTACCAAAATGCCCTGGTGCCTCAGTGTTTTTTCTGTAGTGTTATCTCCAAGAACTTTTATATCTCTGTGAATCAGTGACTTGAATGCATGCTTTTCTTTTTGTCTTTTTTTTTTTGAGATGAAGTATCGCTGTGCAGTTCGGGCTGACCTTCAGTTGACTGTAACTCAGGCTGGTCTTGAACTAGTAACGACCCTCCTGCCTCAGCCTTAGGAGTGCTGGGATTACAGGCATGTGCCACCATGCCTGGCTGAATGCATGTTTTTCATAGTAGAGTTGTATTCTTTCCACTTGACTTCTAGGATATCAGTTCTTTTGTTCTTTTTGGCTGTTCCTAACTTCCTAACTAGTTTTATCTTTGTATCTTGGAATTTTCCACATTAGAAAACTGGAGGGATAAGTCTTGATCTTCTGTTGCTTTTCATCCATACTCTTGTGAGCTCTTCTGGTTGTATAATTTCTCCATTATATACTGACAACTCACTGATTTACTCATGTCCTTCTTCTTCTTAGCATCTATATTTGAGTTCCTTAATGAACATTGTAAGCATGGCAGAAACTGAACTGCTGATCCCTCCTGATCTAAAACTTGGGCTTCATTACATAGCCTTCTGCATCCAGGTTACTAGCTACTACATCCTTGAAGTTGCTGAGGCCCCAGATGTCATCATGATCCTTTTTTTTTCCTTTTTCTCTGTTATCTCATACACTGTTTATAAATCTGTTGGTGAAACCTTCAAACTCTTACCGCAAGATTTACTGCTACTACCTTAATCCACTGTCTTTGGCTGGATGGTGGCAGTAGCCTTCTACCTTCTTGCTTCTGACTTTGCCCTCCTCCAGCTAATTTTAACAGTAGCAGGGCACACTACCCCCACCTAAACAGATAAAGCTTCAGGCTAATCTTTCACAGACTAACCAATGTGTGTGTTCTCAGGTAGGCCAGCAGTACTGTTACTTCTAATTATCTCCCTATAACTAGTTGCAAGACTGTGGTGTGTATATATAGGGAGGCAGTAATGGTGCTTCATCAGTAGTTCATCATATTTCACTTGAAATATGAAAAGATAACAAAGACATGGCAGATGAAACAGGTGAGACTAGGTATTCATGGAGTAATATTTCTCCATTCCTTTCTCTACTGAGATATAGTTTACATTAAGTGTATATCCATGTTTAAATGTCAGTGTTAAGGTGTCTTTTGTCTGTATCACTCTCCTCAGCCTGGTTCTGAACTTGTAGAACAAGCATTTTGCAGACTGGCTCTCTGGTCGGTCATTAGGCTGTGTCATATACTATTAGTCACCGCAGAAACACAAATTGAAATCCCAATTCCAGTAGCACTGTATACCTTTAAACATATTTAATCTTATAGGAATATAGTTCAGCTGCTTAATATATACCTTTGGGGATATATCATGGTAAAAAATGAATTGGAATACTACATAATGGTGAAAGGAAGCATACTTTTTTTTTTTTTTGATACCAGGGATTGAACTCACGACCTTGGGCTTGCCAGGCAGACGCTTATGCCACTGAGCTAAATCCCTGGCCCAGGAAGCATACTATTGACATAAGCATTATGAGTGATTCTCACAGACTTTTAGTCACAAGAACCAGACACAAGAGTATATATGATTCATTTTCACAAAATGCAGAATGTGCTAAAACTAGTGTATGGTGATAGGACAGTACTTGTGGGTAGGCAGGAGTTGTGAAGGAAGATGAGAATGAGGTGTTGTAGTGCTTGAAACACTACATTTTAGCTGGGTATGCTGGCACATGCCTGTAATTCAGCACTTGGGATCACAGGATCACTGGAAATTTGAGGCCAGCCTAAACTGTAGAGTGAGACCTATCTCAAAAAACCAAGGGTGGGAGAAAGTAAAAGAAATAGTCTACATTTTGATGCAAATGGTGGTTTCATGGGAGAATACTTATGGAACTGGTATCTTAATAGTTTATAACAAAAAAGCTACTATTATCTGTAAGTAGCATTCTGTATTTTAAGTGAACATGGATTGCTGATCATATGCAAGATCCTCAAGAAAACAGTTAATCAAAAGCACAATTTACACATGATTATTTTATATGGTACAGTTTATCAAGTCCTTGAAGGTGGGACTCAACGTGTAGCTCAAGGCAGTCCCTCCTGCTTTAGCCTCCAGAGTGCTGAGTACTGGCAGCACCCCCCCACCTGGTGTGAATTGATTTTTTTTTTTTAAGCAGCTATGTTAACTATTTATTGATTTGAGAATTGTCCAAAATTAATTTAGTGAAGATAAATTTATGAAGATAGACTTATCAACCACTGATTAGTTAACGTTTCATGTTTACCTATTGGTAAAAAAATTTTTTTTTAACAGCCTGATTTTATATACTGAATCTTAAAAATCTCAATACAATATGGTTTTCATCATTACTTGGGAATAAATGGCATGAAAGAGCATGTTTTTGGTTGTCACATTACTAAATTTTGATTGATTGATTTTGAAGACAGCTTCATATGTAGCCTAGGCTAACTTCAAACCTGTGGTGACCCTCCTGCCTCAGCCTTCCTTGGTGTTGGGGTGTAGGCGTGTGCTACCATACCTGGCTAATGATTTGTGTTCAGCTTTTTGAAATTCTGAATTTGTTTGTTTTCAGCCAGCAGATATCAATGGTTTATAAACCATTTACTATGGTTTATAGTATGGCTTTAGCCTCCAGAGTGCTAAGAGTACAGCCATCCCCACCACCACACCATTTACTATGGTTTATAAACCATGACACACAAAACATTTTACTATGACAATTTTTGAGCATGATGAAAACCGGTCACTTTTTTGTTTTGAGGTTGTTTGGGCTGAGAGTGTAGCTAGCTCAGTGTTGGAATACTTACCTGTCATGCACAAGGCCTGTGTGTTTGATCCCCAGCACTACAAGGGAAAATTTTTTGGAGATTATTGTGAACTGAATATGAAGTTACAGTTTCTAGTCATTTCCATTCAGTTTTGAAGGCAAACTATTCTTTTAAATATGTTTAACTTTAGGTTATTAGTTTCTAATTTTTTTAAATTTAGAAATCTGTTGTTTAATCCACAAGCTTCCTATAGCTTTAGTTTCAAAAAGTAAGAAACAAAAACAGTGGGAAAAAAAGGACATGATTTCAAAGTCAGGGACCTTCCAGCTTTCAAAGAGAAGAGCTCTGAACATTCCATAGCCCAATTCACAGAATAAGTAAAAATTATGAATGGAGCCATGACATTTCAGAAAAATGAACTTTCATATAACCAAAGGATTCTTTCTGGGATGAGTTAATTCCTTTATTAGAGTGGGGAGGGGAGGGAAAGGTAGGAAGGGACTGGTGAGGAGGGAAGGAGAAGAAAACACCAGAAGAACGGAATAGAATCAAATACCAGTGTTCAAATGAGCTTACTACACATCCATAGAAGCCTAGCATCCTAGAAAATATGCTTTCATTTTTCTGTCTTATCCAAAGTTCACATCCAAGGGCTGGTGATTTTTAGCTTAGTGGCATAAGCCACCTGCCTGGCAAGTGCGAGCTCATGAGTTCAATCCCCAGTACCAAAAAAACAACAACCCCCACCCCCACCCCACCCCCCGCAAAGTTCACATCCTGATTCATTTCAGCAGCAATTTCAAGGCAACAGGAAAGATTTTGGCATTAAAATACTCATTTGCGGGCCAGGGATATAGCTCAGTCCCACAAGCACTGAGGATGTGAGTCCATCCCCAGTACAAAAAATAAACAATAAAATAAAATACTCATTTGTAATTTTGTGGTACTTCAACTGTGATCTTATTTCCACATGAGTTTACAAACCACACAAGCTTGGGAGCATAACTTATGGCCATCAAAACTCAAATGAGGAAAAATAAAAGAGAAAACAAAAAGGAATCCCTGGGAGTAGCTGGAGGAATATACAGAAACCATAAGAGTACCAACTGTATGTAAACCCCCTTTTAATATTGATTGATTGATTGATTGATTGATTGGTGTCAGTGATTGAACTCACAACCTTATGTTTGCCAGGCAGGCACTTATACTGCTGAGCTAAATCTGTAGCCCCTAAACCCCTTTTTTAAAAAAGAAAAAAATTTTGCCTTAAAATATTTTACTCTAAATGAATTTGTCACCTGTCAGTGAAAGAGTGTTACTGATACACTGTGGATATTTTTTGCAGTGTAAACCCCCTTTTTCCTGGTGAACTTCAAACTAGCCTTTATTACAATAAATATTACATCCCAAAACTCAAACAGATTTTGGCAGTTTTGAAATTGAATTGAGTGCAAGCCAATTAAAAGTCACATCTTAACAAATATTTCCACATAGGATTGTGGAGACATGAACCTTCCACATGGGTGATTTCTGATTCTTGGCGTGGTAACCACAGAGGTCTATAGTAGTTTATATCTTCACAATAAGAAAACATTGCACATAGAGAAAGAAAATTGATTAAGAACTAACGGGCAATTAGGGAAGAGTTTAGTACATTTTCTCCCCAGTACTGAGGATGGAACCCAGGGTCTTCTTAATGCTTGGCAAGTTATCTATGACTGAGCAGCATTCCTACACATTTAAAGAAGTCTTTTTTAGGGCGGGGGATTTAGCACAGTGGCATTAGTGCCTGCTTTGCAAGTGTGAGGTCATGAGTTCGATCCCCGGCACCAAAAAAAAAAAAAAAAAAAAGTTATTTTGAGCTGCATATGGTGACACATGCCTGTATTTCCAGCAGTGTGGGAGGCTGAGGGAGGAGGGTTGCTATGAGTTAGAGGCCAGCCTGGGCTATGTAGTATGAGACCTTGTTTCAAACCAAACAATAAAAAAATTTTTAAATAGATAAAATTTTATTTCAAGATGCTTCAGCAAGCTTGAACTTGTGATCCCAGTTACTTGGGAGGCTGAGGCAGGAGGATCCTAAGTGGTTGACATTAGAGAGAGAGACTCCATTTGACTGATACAGACTCCACCTCCCACCCAACTCCAGTCCCTTGTTGGGGATTAAATCCAGGGCTTTCTCACTGAGCTACATGCTATCTCATTTTTAAATTTTAAGTCAGGCTCTAAATTACCTAGGAAGAGCTCCAACTCGTGATTTTCCTGCCTCAGGCACTCTTGTCCCCCCCCCCCTTTGTATTTTTGAAAACAAATGGCATCAACCTTACTGTGTTAGCTGAATTCTGTTTCCAACAGTTTTATTTGACAATCAGAAGTTATCACCATTGTCTGTAGATTGATTTTGTTTTGGAAACAGGATTTTACTGTGTAGTTCAGGTTGGCTTTGAACTTACTAGGTATTCCATTTGTGTGATTTTTTTTAAATCTATACTCTTAAAAAATGTAAGTCACTTTTCTGATACAGTTGGATAATTTTTGATGTGTGAATTTAAACATTCTCTTTGCCCATGAAATTAGAGTAACGAAGTAGGCATGGTGGTACATGTCTGTAATCCCAGCTATTTAGGAGGCTGAGGCAAAAGTATTGTAAGTTTGAGTCTAGCCTGGACAACTTTGCCATGGAGTGAGATCCTGTCTCAAATAATAATGAGGGCGGAGTGTGGTGGCACACCCCTGTAACCCCAGCGCTCAGGAGACTGGAGGCTGAGATAGGGAGATCGCTGGGAATACATAGTAAGACTTGTCTCAAAACAAAAACAAAAACAGGCGTGGTGGTGCACACCTGTAATCCCAGCATTTGGGAGGCTGAGGCAGAAGGATGGGGTGTGGGTTTGAAGCTGGCCTGAGCTACACTGCAAGGCTCTGCTCAAAAAGGTATAAACAAAAATTAAAGGCTGACTAGTTCAGTACAAAGGCTCTGGGTTCAGGCACCTCCTAAAAAAATACTCTTCATAAAGAGAGCATTTTGAAGTTTCAAACTGGGCAGGTGGTACATACCATAATTCCAGCATTTGGGATGCTGAGATAAAAGGATCAGGAGTCTCAGGTAAGCTGAGCTTTACATAGCCAGTCCCAGGGAAGTTTGAACTGCGTAGCAAAAACTGTTTCAGAAAACAAATAGAAGGAGTTGGGTGTGATAGCTTATGCCTGTGACTCTACAACTCAGGCAGCCGAGGCAGGAAGACTTCTGCAAGTTTGAGACCAGCTGTCGTGAAATCAGGAGCAGCTTGAATTACCCTGTCTCAAAAGAATAAGCATTGAATTTGACTTATGTTGTGACCCCCTATCCTAAAAAAAATATGACTCATTAACTGTTACAAGTCTTGATTGAAAATTACTTGTGTAACCTTTGAGGAAATTTAACATATTAGTCTAAAAAAAAAATGTTTGTGACTTCTCACCCCTATTTCAGAATTAGCTATTCAGTTACATAAAACTGCATAGCTGTGTGAAAGTCCTTTACAAGTACTGTTTTTAAGTGCTAACTCAAGTCTTTCACCAATTTTTTGAGCAACACGGCAGTTTTTTCCCCCATTTGTTCCCAAGTCCTATAGTTCATGGTTTTGTGTGTGTGTGTGTGTGTGTGTGTGTGTGTGTATTCATACTGGAGATTGAACTCAAAACCTCACGTTTACCAGGCATGTGCTTTGAGCCACTGAGCTAAATTGTCTAGCTGTAGTTCTTTAAAGCATAAATTGATGATTTAAAAAAATATTTTATTCCAAGAACTTTGATCATACTCATGACCTTGCACTTACCAGGCAAGCGCTTGAGCCACTGACCTAAATTCCTGGCCCCATATTCCAAGAACATTTTAAAGAACCATTGTATACTGGAATTTTTTCCTAGTACACAAAAGTGTAGACTTGTGAAAATGGTATGATTTTACTAAAATAGTCTTTGTTACTTAAACTTTACTGCTTAGTGCACGTCACAATCACTTGGAGCACTTTACAAATACTACAGTATTGATTGGAGAAAAAATGTTTAACACAAATGCAAAGAATTCTTCCTAGATCGGTAGAAACCATTTTCTATGTAAATATTTGCTTTGTAAAGATACATATTTTCTTTATAAATACACTAAGAGGGATAGCATTTATTCATTAATTACCAGGGATGGAACTCACAACCTTGCACTTACCAGGCAAGGGCTTGTGCCACTGTCCCCAGCTTTATTTAAGTTTTTTGAGACAGGGTCTCATTAAGTTACCCAGGCTGGGCTCAAAGTTGAGATCCTCCTGCCACACTTTCAGAGTGATGGGATTACTGGTGTGTGCCAACAGTCCTGATTTTACTTACTTTAAGCAGAAAGCTTATCTGGTTTCAGAATGTTAGGGAATGAATGCAAACTCTTCTTACAAGTAAAGCACATTTATTGGATAGGTTTTTTTGTTTTTTGGTTTTTTTTTTGATGGTGGTGGTACCAGGAATCAGACTCACCACCTCGTACTTGCCAGGCAGGCGCTTATGTCACTGAGCTAAATCTCTGGCCCAGTATCTTAATAGTCTTTACATTGCCATCAAAAGAAAGTTCTGCAAGCTATTAGTACTAAAAGTTTGACTTTATATCTTTATATCTGGGAAAATAGATAAAAAATAAGTCAGTGAGCCTGGGCATGGTAGCACATGCCTATCATCCCAGCACTCTGGAAGGCCAAGGGAAAATAACCCACATCAGAGCTCAGTTTTGGCTATTAAATTATTGACTCTTATCTCAAAATGCTCAAAAGGGCTGGGGTTATAGCTTAATACAAAAACCATGGGTTCAGTCTCCAGTACCAGAAAAAAAGAGAACTCAAATAATAAAATCTAAAGGACAAAAAGAAAGCTCATTTGGAATAAGCTGGGTTTGCTTTTATCATTCTGTATCTGATCTGGAGGCAAAAATTACTTTTAGGCCCTCAGAAAAGAAGCCAAGTGTGGTGGCACACGCCTGTAATCCCAACAACCTGGGATGCTGTGGCAGAAGAATCACCGTGAGTTTGAGGCTAGTCTCCAAAAAAGAGAAAAAGTAGTTTCATTTTATGTGCTGGGGATGTAGCTCATTATTAGGGTGCTTATGTAGTGTATGCATGAGTACAAACATCCATGATTTAATCCCTAGTATTGGGGGAGAGTTGTCACAGAGTAGAGGAAAAAGGAAAGTTGTGGTAGGTTTTTATTTTATTCGGAAAACATCCTCAGAGCCCTTTTGAGTGAGGTACTTTCCTATTTTAAAATTTAGGGCAGCAGCAATGACTCTTCGCACAGTATTATTGTCGTTGCAAGCACTGTTGGCAGCTGCAGAACCGGATGATCCACAAGATGCAGTAGTAGCAAATCAGGTAAGATGACTGCTTTTGAAAGAGTTCTTCATACCTATGTATGTCTCTGTCTAGTGGTTTACTATGTTAATAGGAGCATGCTCTTCTGAAACTAAATTTGGAAGTGGTTTTCTTCCTTGCATAAGATTATTTTGATGTAATAGTGAAAATTTAAAGCATTGGATTTTAAATATAGTAGTGTAATTAAATTCATGGTCTTTTTCCTAATGTACGAGTTTGCAAATGCACACAGTCAGAACAGTGTACTCCCATGTACCTCTTGTATAGATCCTCTGATTGGCACATGCTTTATCAAGTGTGTATTGTCTCCTGTTTCTCCTGTCCTGATCTCTTCTGGTGATTTTTTTTTTTTTTTGGTCTTTTTGAGATAGGGTCTCATCATGCAGTTCAGGCTGGCCTTGAGCTCACTTTGTAGCCCAGGCTGGCCTCGAACTCACAACGCTCCTCCTGCCTCAGCCTCCCGAGTGCTGGGATTACAGGCTTGAGCCACCACGCTGGGCTCGCTTCTGGTGATAATTTTCAATCACTTCCTGCTGTGGTACTAAAGTGATAGTAGCATTAAAGGTGACTTTCTGATTTGCTAAACATAATAAATACTTTTTGGTTTTGGTCTTTAAGGCAAAAGATTAACAAATTATAGCCCAACTGACTTGTTTTGTAAATAATGTTTAAAACATAGCCATACCCACTTATTTGCTTTCCAACAGCAGTGATATCATTTGTTTGAAAGGTTTAGTGTCTGTCCCCTTAAGAAACATTCTGCCAACCTGTTCTTTATGCCATTGTTTTACTGAGGGTTTATTATGTGTTACTGAGCACACCTCCCCGCCCCTGAATTGTGTGGTACTGAGGCCTGCGCACTGAGCAACATTCCCAAGCCCTTTTCAGTTTTTTTAGATTGTTTGGTTGATTGATCAATTGATTGTGACAGGATCCCATTGTGCAGTCCAGGTTGGCCTTGATCTTAAGGCACCCTTCCTGCCTTGAACCTCCCAAGTGTAGAGATTACAGGTGTATGCCACCATGCCTGGTTCTTTTTAACTTTTGCTTCCACCTGGGTGTGGTGGCATATGCCTGTAATTCCAGTATGTGGGAGGCTGAGGCGGCAGGGTTGCTGTGAGTTGGAGGCCAGCCTGAATTACAGAGCAAGGCCTTGTCTCAAGAAACAAAACAAAACATGACAAAACAAAAACCTTTTTTAAACAAGGTCTTGCTAAATTACCAATGCTGGGCATGAATTTGCCATTCTTCTGCATCAGCCTCCCAGGATGCTGGGATTATTATCTTCAGAATTATTCCTTCATATTTTCTACAATGTTTTTTCTTTTTCCCTTTAACTGTTTATTAGTTAATTTTGAAATTGTTCCTTTATTTTCCATTATATACACTCACTAGGTTGATCATGTCTTTTTTTTTTTTTTTTTTTTGGTTACCAAGGATCAAACTCACAATCTCGTGCTTGCCAGGTGGGCACTTATACTGCTGAGCTAAATCCCCAGTCCTCATATCTACATTGATAAAACCTGTACGTTAATAAAATATACAGGTTTGACTTTTTAACCCAAAAGCATATTGGAAACTGCACAGCTCTGTGTGGATGCTCCTTTGATAGTTCAACACAAAATTGCTAACAGTGAATGTGGAACCTTAAACCCACAGATCTGTTTTATTGTTGTATGATGCCATTACTAGTTTAGTTTTGTAACTGAGTTACAGCTTTTGGAGTTTTACTCTCTTTCCTGGGTCAGTCTGTGTTCCTCTCTCCCTTCTATGTGTGTGATTTGGATTGTGTACAAACCCAGTTTCATAACTTTAAAGTTTCATAGCCTACTTTTTTGTTTTTGCATAGTACTGTAGATTGAACCCAGTGGCTTCACACTGAGTTACACACCAGACCTTTTGATGTTTTTATTTTAATTTTGAGACAGGGTCCCACTAAATTATCCAGGCTGGGTTTGAACTTGAAATCCTTTTGCCTCAGCCTACCAGAGTGCTGGGATTACAGGTGTGCACCACCACATCTGGTAAAATTATTCTTAAAGCTCAGCTTTTTCAAGATTTTGTTTTTATTATTATTCTATTATGCATCTTCCCATTGAGGAAACACTCTTAGCCAACTTCTCTATCCTTTTGTTACCGCCTCTTGTAAGTTTTTCTTTTTCCTCATGTGTATATATCCTTGATAATGTGTTCTGTTGATTTACTCAGAGTGCTTGGAATTGTTTTATGTTTCATATTTAATACTACTTCATTCTTATTAGGTAGTCAGGAGAATGACCTGAGTTCCAACTTGTATTTCATCTTTAGTTGAGGTTCAATTTGAAGGTTTTTTTTTTCTTTTTTTTTTTGGTACTGGGGATTGAACTCATGACCTCACGCTTACCAGGCAGGTGCTTGTGCCACTGAGCTAAATCCCCAGCCCCTAAAGGTTTCTTTTAGTACCTCAAATAGTTCAATAATTCTACTTGTTTTCTTGTTATTAATTAATGATAGTAATTAAATTTGATATTTTACTATATCTTAGAAACTCATCAGCCTTAAAGTGCCTAAACTTTGAAAAGAAATACTAAAGTGAATTGATCAAAACCTGTTTGATTTACACATTGTTTTACTAAGTTCATGATTTTTCCCAGAGGGTTATCAACACTTAAGAGAAGTTTTGCCTTTTGAAAGTACTCTTTCTATGATTTCATGATCATCTCAAAACATGTGTAAGTTAAGATTTTGCTTGGTTTTCCTTAAACAAACACAGCTGTAGGAAAATGGCAAAGTCTAGTTTTACTCTTAGTCTGGACTGTGCGTAGTGCCCTAATTGGTCACATTTCTTAGCTAATATACAGATTTATTTATTTATTTATTGTAATTCTCTGTTTAGTTCAGCAGTGTTTGTTGCTGTTCATTGTTGGAAATATCTCCTCACCTCACTTAATACTGGTTTTTCCTAATTGTATTTGTTGAATTTGGAGGTTAGAGTAGATTAACTGTTGGGGTGCTTCTGGGGATTAAGCTACATGCCTGGTATGTGGCGCACCCCTCCCCCTTTTTGGAGTGAAGATAGAGTCTTACTGAATTGTCTCAGCTGTTTTGAAGTTGGATTCCTGCTGCCTTAGCCTCCCAGAGTGTAACACCAACCCTGGCTGGATTAACTCTGTCTTTACTTTTATTAGTAGAATTTGTGAATCAGAGCTTCACATTGACCACTTTTTTCTTGAATGACAAATGGCACAGCTTATTTACAATGAAAAGTCAGTCGTATTTTATTGTAATTTACTTTTGAGTGGTTACTGCTCCTAAGGATTGAACTGACAGCCTTGTGCTTGCAAATAAGCACATACTCTACCACTAAACCGTATGTCCACAGCTCCAGAGCATCACATTTTCAATATAAATTCCTTGCATTTAGAAGAAGTGCAGGGTCTTAGCCAATTAAGAGGAGCTACTGTATTGAATATTATGAAATATAATGTCAATTGATTTTTTTCCCCCTTATATAGTACAAACAAAATCCTGAAATGTTCAAACAGACAGCTCGGCTTTGGGCACATGTGTATGCTGGAGCACCAGTTTCTAGTCCAGAGTACACCAAAAAAATAGAAAACCTATGCGCTATGGGATTTGATAGGGTAAGTACTTAACAGATTGTTTATTTTGATATCTATATGTGTGTGATATATATGTTGATTTTTAAATTATTGCTCCAAATCTGTGGCTGGGAAAAGTGGTTTAACAGTATGAGAAACTCTTGTTGCATATATTAGTTTGGCTATTAAAATCAGTACAGATTTTTAAATTTTTCATTCTAGTTGTTGTATTAGATGCTTTTTATGCACTGCAAGTACAAGGTAATATATGGAAAAGAAACAGTATGACTTCTCAATATAAAGACAGTGATTCAGTATTTTTTAAAAATGTTTCCTTGAAATTTATTATTTTTTCCCCTTTTTCTTTTTGCAGAATGCAGTAATAGTGGCCTTGTCTTCAAAATCATGGGATGTAGAGACTGCAACAGAATTGCTTCTGAGTAACTGAGGCATAGAAAGAGCTGCTGATAGTCAAGCTTGCCTCTTCTCCAGGAGCATCAACATCTGTTATTTTTAGGATTCTGCATAGATTTCTTTTAAACTGGCATCCTTGCCTAATGATGTTATCTAGGCAACCATTGGAGACTGAAAAAAAAATCCCTGCTCTGTAAATAAAGCTAATTAAACGTCTGTGTAAATTTAAAAAGGGGAAATACTTTTAATTTTTTTTCTTACTTAATAGTGTAAAAATTCTTTGAGCTAAGCTAAAACCATGAAAAAAAAAATGCTACTTTAGTGTTTAGCGGTGTAACAAGACTAGCAAGAGTTTGCTTCAGGACTTTGTTGAATAATTAAGATAATATTTTGAGTGTGTCAGGGCCATTCAAGTTGTTGGTGTTGCATCACAGCTACCTTAACTGTTTTTAACATGGATCCTCTGTGCCTGTGAATTTACTTGCATGCTTGTACTTGACTTCTTAGAATGGGTAGCTGAAAAGACCACCATTTTAAGCATTAGAAAATTCGTAAATATGAGATTTATTCAGAAATGAAGATGGTGACCTACTGAGAGCCTGTCCCAACAATTGACAGGTTGGGGCACTGAATCTGCTTTTCCTGAACTACACACAGCTAATAATCTAATGGTAGATTTCTCTGTTTTTGGTGGGGATATGTGCCAAGCAAAATATCCCTGACTCCCTTTTTATATCTGGGGTTTGGAATGTTTTATCATAGTTCTTTAAACACTCAAAAGTTTTCCTATGTAAGTAAGTAATTAAGAATGGAGCTGCCAATAGTATTTCTCTTGCAAAAACAGTAAGTAGTTCGATATTGCAGTATTCCGACATGTAATGAATCGACTTGAGATAATTTTGCATTGAATTTGACATTGAGTTTTAAATTGATGAAATTTTCTTTGAGAACGTTAAAGAATGCAGTCCACTGTTTCCAGTAGTTTTTAGCCTAATTTTGGGCTTTAATAAAAATTGCTTTATCAGATACTTTAAAAACCATTCTTGCTTGCACTTCCCCATATTGACACGAGAGCTGTGTTGGTGTTTACTGTACATACTTCAGATGCACATAGGAATAGAAGTGTGTTGTAAATCTAGCTTTCTTTATGATGTTTCTGAGAATGAGAATTGAAAACTTTACCTTCTCTTGTACATAGTCAAACTTTTTATTCATATTAAAGTTACCATTCATTCTAAGTTCAGAAGTTTGAAAGTTAACTAGTTTTACAAGTGCAAACACTTAATTTGACTATTTTATGAAGGTTGAAGTAGATTTATGCAGGCAATTCTATACATATAGATATAATTCTTACTAAATTTTGAGGACCAATGCAAAATAAGAAAAATGGAATCAGGCTGATGTCAGGTTGTACTTTGAAAGTCATTATAAAAGGTTTTCTTTCTTAAGTGTTATTTATCTTAAATTCTTAACTGTTGGGAAAGTCATTTTTGATCGTATTAACTCAGTATAACTTCATTCAACCTTTCAATAATCTTGATGCTAGAAGCAATAAAAGAAACCAATATTAAATATTTAAAGATGTGAAGGTTCTTCCAAAACTTGCAAGGCTTTCCTAAGTAAAAGTAATCTCTTATAGTTGATACATTGCATACTAAACCCAAGTTGCTACCCACCCCATGTTTGCTTAAGCATAATTATAGCCTTTAATTGTTGTAGTTTATTTTGTAAGGATGCCAAAGGAAACAAGATTTTTTCTTTATTTATTTTAAATAGCTAAAATCTCGTACTTTTCATTTTGAGGTATGGTAGGATTTTGTGAAAATACAGACAGTTTTGCTTCTGTTTGTTAGAATTAATTTTTTATATTGGAGGGTGGCTTGGTAATATTAGTAATGTTTGGATTAACTATCGAATGCATCCTGTTCACTATTCACCTATGTTATCAGGGTATATTTAATCATCTGTAGTTATACAAAAGAGAAAAAGAACTCAGTGGTTGCTAATGTAAAGCATTACATACTCCACTGTTGGAAGCAGCTCAGCTCTGCTTTGACTTTTATGCACACTGGCCAGGTATCTACTCATGTGACTGCACTTCACCTCCAGTGCCCAGGTAATTGGAAAGTATAGTGTTTAGTTTGATAGGATCTAATGAATTTTTCATTATAAAAAATTATTTTCCTTATTTACCTTCAATGTGATGATCATCTTTATTTCCTTTCTGGTACACTCTCCACTGTGTTTTGGTTTGGTTTGGTTTGTTTTTTTTCCTCCTCCCACCCCCTTGATACAGATTTAGCTCCCCAAACACAAAAGCTAAGGCATTTCTGTTTTCCTCTGGTCCTCAGTATGTTTGGAAAAAGAACACTAAAAGTTTTGGCCTGGGGAGAAAGCGCCCTGGTGAAAATTATTTTTATAATTCTCAGTGTTTTAGGGTTTATCAGTTTTAAGAGTCCTCAGAAATTATGGTTAAAAAATAATTCACATTTAGAGCAGGCAGATTTGCTAAAAGTCACTGATAACTCTGATAGGCCTTATAATCTGTTCTCTTTCCTGAGTATGTTCCTAACTTAGAAGGAATAATTAGTTGTACAGTCTGTCAGTACGAATGAATGAATAGCAGTTTGAAACTCAAACATACAGTAGTACATAAATACTTCAGGAACTTGGTACTAAATTGGATGCTCTGAATTGGCTTTGAAATTATGACTATGGTTTATCTAAACACAGAAAACTCCTCCAAGATGTATATGTTTGGAATCTTGAGTATTTCGTTTCTGAAAAAAATAAGCTATATAGTGAAAATGAGATCTGAGAGGGTTTAGGGGGATTTTTTTTTTCAAAAATTTTCTCATTTATGATTGTTGATGGCACTCAGAACTATGCAAAATAATTTTTTTAAAGTATCTTTTAGAAAGAATTGGCAATTAAGAGTTTGCTTGTGTGCATTACTGAATGCATACTCTTGAGGCTGTTCTCTAAGTTTGCCAGTGCGAAAGCAGATCTGGACACTAAGTTTATGCCTGATTTGAGCTTTTAAAATCAGTGGAGGTATGGTAATGTTTAGCTCATTCTGTGTAGAAACAGGAAATAAAGAACGTTTGTTGTAGTTTAAAGATTTAAGATGAGTCTGACACAAAATAGCTGGAGCCGGGTATATCAGTCTTGTACATAGGAGGAAACAATATTTAGAAAAAGGAAGTTGTCTGTTTAGAGTGAATTTTATTTCATGAACTTTTCCAAACTGATGTTGTAGTTATCACTTTTTCTAGTTCCAAGGAATTTCAGTTCCATGGTACAAACCATTGATTCCAAGAAGTTGTATTGCTATTCTTTTAGTACCAATTGAAACACTATTAGCTTGTTGTTATCATTGTGAACATGCAACTTGAAGTATATTGATAAATAGCCTTTTTCCAAACAAAGTGTGACTTCGCTTTAGGGTCTGCAGATGACGTCACACATTGTATTTGCAATATAGATCAAAAATTTTGTGGCATGGGGATAGGGAAGGGTTGCTAATCTCCCTTGTCCTGCTTTGTTACTGCTTTATTGAACTGATCTAATCTCATAAACCTGCATCATCATCTAAAAATGTAAGTTGTGAATGTGCCACCTTTTGCTTGGTTTTTTCAACCATGCTGCTCTATGTAATCAGGCGTGGCATAGCTTATTGGTTTGGTCTGAGGGTGAGTGGATAGAAGTCATTGCACTGTGCTGTGAATGATCATTATCTGCTTGCTGTAACCTACTTTTCACAGGCATCATAATAAAAGCTAGACTATTTCTTTGGGGGAAAAGAGACTTATTTAATGTTATTTAAAGAATTTTCCGATAGAAAATGAAATACTATTGAAAATAATCTATTTTTTAGCTTTCAGCAATTGATGGTGCTTTGTTGTGGTGTCCGCTGGAAGTTTACTGCCATTATAGGAATTCTCATTAACCTCACTGAGAAAGAACCTTGCTTGTTAGCTTCTCTAGATCTCTAAACAGTCTGTTAGTGATGATAAACTCTGTAGGAGGGTCTATTCTGAGCCATTAATTTCCTGTAAGGGGGAAATGGGTGGGTTACCAGAAATACCATTGAAGCAGGGTGGGCTGTGGGTGGAGGGTTGGGTATTTGTCTTGAGAATTAAAAACTACAAAACACTTTTGTACACAACTGATTTTTTTAAAAAAATAAATACATTTTTAAAGATGTTGAATTTTCCCCCCTTATTGGGAATTCTTAAAAATAAATGCATGCATGTTTTCCCCTGAAATGGTTTATATCTTGTTTGTGGGTTCTCATCTCTGGATAATTAAGTCTTTGCATTATTTTAAATAAGAACTGGGTAGATAATTCTTGACAGATTTCATACTGAAGTGCATACTACCACTTAAATGACAAATTGTTATCAGAGCTTTGACTTTAAAACAGGTTGAAATTGTTTAGTTCTAATTCAACTTTTAAGTAGAATATTACTTGGTCAGCTCCTAACAGCATTAGTTGTACTTGAAGCAGTGCTGTTTATTATTTTTCCATATTGCACACAGGTCTGCTCTAGATGGTTACATAGTCCTGTGACGAGGACTCTCAGTTGTCACAGAAAATCCTGGGTTTTAATCCCCATTTTCACTCAAGATCGTAGAGCCAAAGCTTTTCTGAGCTTCTGTTTCTTCATTTGGGTAAAATATTTGCCCAGTATTTGATAACATTTGTGAGGCTCATATGAAGTGATGTAGCTGTAAGTATAATTTTAATATTAAATCTTGGCTTAACTAAGGGAGGGTTCTTTTGTGGCCAGCCTGAAACCACTGACAAGAGGGCTTGTTTGGCAGATGTGCTGGCTTGGCAGAGCGGGTGTTCCTCGGTGGGTCTGTTGCAAAATCTAAGGTTGGAGCTGCAAATGTAGCTCACATACAAGGTTCAGTCCCCAGTACCACTAAAAAAAATAATTAACAATCATAATGTGGAATTATCCATGTACTTTCCCTTACTGTGTTCATACTGGTAATTAGCAGAGGCTGTCAGATTTCATCCTAATGATTTAACATGGCAAAACTGATTGTCTTTAGGGTGTTTATAACCAGCTTGCAGCAGGCATATGAGATACTGTTGCCTGGAGATGGAATTGTTCCTGACCTGGAACAAGGCAGGACTTGTGAGGCTGTGCCTGCTAGTAGTCAAGGATAGCTATGTGAGGCCTCTTTCCCTAAGCTGTAATAGATGGTCAGATGTAAACAGTGGGTATTTGTTTTGCCATACTTGATGGCATGAGTCTGTAATTCCAGCACTGGGTAGCTGAGGCAGAAAGATTGCAAATTTAAGTCTAGCCTGTACCACTTCATGAAGACTGTCTAAAAATAAATTTAAGAAGCTGGGGATGGTGGTCCATGCCTGTAATTCTAGCCCTAGGGAAGCTGAGGCAGGAGAATGATTGAGGTCACCCTGGGCTGTATAGTGAGTTCAGGGCCAGCCTGAACTATATAGCAAGACACCAGAAGAAGAGGGGCTGGGGATTTAGCTCAGTGGCATAAGTGCCTACCTTGCAAGCATACAGACGTGAGTTCGATCCCTGGTACCAATAAAAAAAAAAATGGTATTAAATAGACATGTAAATAACAAAAGGGGATACAGCTCAGTGCAAAGGCCCTGGGTGTCATCACTCATAATTTACCTCCACACTCTCAACAAACCTAAGGTATCATGACAGAAAAAACTTAAGAGTGAAACAAGTTAAAAAAAATGAAACAAGTTCATTCTGGTTTTTTTCTTTCTTCTGTTTTATGAAGGTTTCATTCTGTTCCTCAGTCAGGCCTTGAACTCTGTAGCCCAAGTTAGCTTTAAATTCTTGGCATTGCTCCTGCCTTGGCCTCCCGAGTGCTGGGATTACAGGTGTGTGGGGTTACAGGTGTGTGGGGTTACAGGTGTGTGGGATTACAGGTGTGTGGGGTTACAGGTGTGTGGGGTTACAGGTGTGTGCCATCACAGCCAGCAGGATGGTGTTCTTTTTAACTGATTAGTATGGTTGAATTACTTAATGTAAGTTTCTCTTTCTTGGTGGAGGTCTTCATCAAAACTACTCATTTGCTTCCTAGTTCTGTTCCTGTTAACACAAGTGGTTTACCACTGAACTGCATATCCTAGCCCTTGAGGGACAGGGTCTGGCTGAGGCTCAAGCCACCCCTCCCGCCATTGCCTCCTGAGTAGTGGGCATCGCAGCTTTGTGCTACTGCTCCTGGCCAGTAGCTTCAGTTGTGTCCATGCTTGTCACTATACTTATTCCTTTTTAAGGTACTCTAGGCTTCCTTTGTAAGTAGGTTTATTACATTTTTTTCTATCATTCTCCCTACAGGTCCACCCCACGTCCCCACTGCCCAGTGTCATCTTTGCTCGGAGGTGGAGTTCAGGTGGGGGGTGGGCTGTTGGTAAAAGCACTGAGAGAGTAGGGCAGCTTTGGAGTTGAAGTGTTGGAAAAGAGAATGAGTAGGCTGAAACCAGGAGATTATGGTGCCTAGAATTAGAGCAGTAATTAGAAGGTTGAGGGTTGACAGATGATGAGAGGAAAAAAGGCCAAATATGGTACAAGGAAGATCACAGGACAGGGTTGGAAGGTGCAGGCCTGTTTGGGAGGACTAGGGAGTGAACCAGCTGAAAACCTGGAAACCCGTTTAGTTTGTTAATTGTTGCTAATCGTTGAAAAGAAGGTAAACCAGGTACAGTGCACATTCCTGTTACGCCAGTACTCTGGGAGGCTGAGGTAGGAGTATCGCTAAGTTTTAGTCCCATCTTAGGCAAAATAAGTGATATATATTTGTGTGTGTGTGTGAGAGAGAGAGACAGAGACAGAGTGAGAGAGAGAGAGTGTATTGGGAATCAAACTCATGCTTACCATTCAGGTGCTGCTGAGCTATATTCCCAGCCTAAGTAAGTGATTTTGTAAAGACCTGTCTCAAGGAATGAGGCCAGATGTGATGGCACATTCCTATAATCCCACCACTTGGGAAGCTGAGGCAGGGGAGATTATTGCAAATTTGAGACCAGCCTGAGCTATAAAGTGAGTACAAGGCCATCTTGAACTGCATAGGGAGGCCTTGTCTCAAAAAGACCCCCCCCCCCAAAAAAAATTCAGTTTGAAGACTCTGGATTCAGTTTCCAGTACTGCACACATTTGGCTGAAGTCAGCATTCTGGGAAGTTAAAGCAAGAGAAACACAAGTTGAAGACCTGCTTTAGCAAAAAGGAGGAGGGTACTGGGGACATAGCTCAGAGCTAAAGACCTGGGTTTAATCCTCAATACTGGTGAAAAGTTTGCTTAAAAAGTAAATTCAGCAGAATGTGTTGTGCACACAATGGTAATCTCAGCCTTCAGGAGGCTGAGGCAAGAGAATCACTTGAGTTGAAGGGCATCCTGAGGTAGCAAGACCCTATCTCCAAAAAAAAAGTGTCAACCCTAATTTGTATCCCTAAATTTCTGCTTAATTCAGTGGATTAAAACTTCACTGGGAGAAAAAAAAGCCAGGCATGGTATCCATGCCTATAATCCCAGCACTGGGGATGCTGGGGCAGGAGATCTTTGGAAGTTTGAGACCAGCCTAGGCTACAAAGTGAGTTCAAGCCCAGCCTGAACTGCATAGCGACACCCTGTCTCAAAAAACTGCTTTTGCTTTATTCTTTTTGCAGTACTTGGGATGGAAAGGTCTTCACATTGAACTACATCACCAGTCCCATTTAATTTGTCTTTAAAACAGTCTCACTATGTAGTTTAGGCAGGCCTTGAACACACTGTATCTCAGCTGGCCTGGAACTCAGCAACCCTCCTGATTGGGTCTTGTGAGTCCTGGGATTACTGGTTTGTGCCACACATCAGCTTTGTGTGTGTGACAATGTCTAATTTCCCAGTTTAGGCTCAAATTTGTAATCCTCCTACTTTAGGATCCCAGAGGCTAAGTGGGTGTTTTCATCTAAAAATACAGGCCTGGTCTGATTTAGTTTTATTTATTTAGTATGTCTTTCTGAGTATCACTATGTAGCTCAGGCCTCAAACTAACTCACAGTGATCCTCTGGCCTCAGCCTCCAAGTACTGGGATTGCAGCCGTGCACCACCACGCCTGGCCTAAAAGCATGGCAGTTTTTAAACCTTTTCATTCTACATTTGATGAATGTAGACAGCTCATTGGATCGGGCTGCCATATTTTATTTAACTGTTAACCAATGAGGAGTGTAGATGGTTTCCCACTTTCCTCTTCCGTATTGTGCTGCATGAACTTCCATTTGTGGATCCCACAGTTTTCAAAACCAGCTGTGTCATCAGGCCACTGAATTAGCACCTGAAGAGACATCCAGATATAAGTGTGGACAGCCCAGGACTGCTGCTCAGTGGCAGAGGCGCAGACTGGTCAGGATGGAGCGAGGAGCTGGTTAGGACCGCGCAGGAGGCTCAGGCCTGAGGCTCCCAGAAAGCATCGAAAGGAGACAACAGGCCTGCTGGTTGGGGTGGAGGTGACGTAGGACTGGTGCAACAGACTGCATCCCTTCACAGTGAGGCTACTAACTGGGTTACTTCTGTGATCTTACAGTGGAAGAACAGTTGCTCTTTTGTGAATCTGAAACTGGCTAATCTGAAATACCAGTCATCTACTAAAGATGAGGATGCACATAAAATACTGCATACTGTGGTAGACTCCTAGCTTCTACAGTGCTGTTAGCTTTCTGGAGAAGGACCTTCCTTAGGAAATACAGCTCCCAGAGACATCAAGACATTACATTATTAAAGGTTTCCCAGGGAGAAACGAATGTTCCTCTGAGATACCTTCAAAATGTTAACAGTTACAGGACTGGGTGTACCTAGGTGACAGCACATGTCTAGCATGGGCCAGTTCTGGGTTCCATCCCTACTACCAAAGTGCTAGAAAGCAGCTGGGTGCAGTGGCACACATGAGATCCCTGTACTTGGGAGGCTGAGGCAGGAGGACTGCATTTGAAGCTAGTCTTGGCTTCATAGAGAAAACTTACCCCTTTTAATTTTTTTGAAAACAAAAAAATCAGGCTGGGGATATAGCTCAGCAGCACAAGTACTTGCCTAGCAAGCATGAGAAGGTGAGTTTGGTCCCCAGTACCCTGCCCCTCAAAAGAGAAATCAGATTTTCAAACATTGCCACAAACACTAATCATCAGGATCAAAGCAGGACTAATACAGGGGTGGGGGAACCCTGGAAAATAAAGCTTATATTGCATCCATGAAAAAATGCTGAATACTTTTTAAAACAATTTAGAAGCACTCAAGTTAGAAATGAGTTAAACTTTCTGAAGTTCAAAGAACATGAGAAAGGTGTTTTAAGTTGTAGAAAGGTAGAAATGTAAAAATGGCACTCAGAGGACTGCTTCAAAAGGCCCAGTGCCTGACAGAATTCTTGAAGGAAATGGGCCCAGACAGACCCTCAAAGGGTGGAGGATGGAGTACTCTAGAACAGAGCGGAACCAAACAGAAAAGGAAGTGATGGCTTACCAGCTCTTACGTGTGAAACCCATTTGGATTAATTGTAGTTTTAAGGATAGAACTGCTAATAATACTAATAGAATCATAGTAACCAAATAGAGAAAATTAGGGCTGGGATATAGCTCAATGGTAGAGCACTTGCCTAACATCCATGAGGCCCTGAATCCCACCCTCAGTACATGAGAAAAAAAAATAGGAAAACAAAGATGTAAGAGAACTGTGAAATATGCTCATTAGGTGATGGTAACTAGTTGTAAAGTGTTCCCCCAAGGATTGCCAGATTCTACAGACAGGAAGAGGGGATGTGGATGGGACCATATAGGAGAACAAAGTAGTCAGCTGCTTTACGTGTGCAGGTGGAAATCGGCGAACATCCAGAGCAGTACCCTCATCGCACTCTGCCCGCACCTGTGAGGAGCCAGGCGGGTGGAGCGGGCTGGAGGCTGCAGGGCTGGGGTGTCGCTCAGAGCGCTTGCCAGCATAAGCAAAGCCCTGAATCCCATCTCCAGCACCACCAAAAGGAAAGCAGGCAAAAACTCCTGCTGAGTACATACAGGTGCTGTTAACACGTAGATATACTCCTCTACCATACTGTTCACTCATTTGAATCACACAGCTCAGCTAGGGGGGCAGCTCAGTGGTGGAGCACTCTCATATATGCAAGGCCCTGCGTTTGAACCCAGCTCTGTAAAGTGGTGTACGATTTGATCAAAACTTTTAAGTTTGCAAATTCAGTGACAAGAGTATTCACAGAGCTGTGCCTGTATCACAAGCCAACTCAATTTTGTTGGCTTTGGTTTTTTTGAACCAGGGTCTTGCTACAACTCCTGGCCTCACCTTCCCCAGCGTACTCAATTTTGTTTGCTTGGTTTTGTTGGAGGAGGAGGGCTAGAACAATTTTTTATTTTTTGCACTGGGGCTCCAACTCACAAGCTTGCATTTGCCAGGCAGGTGCTTATGCCACTGAACTAAATCCCCAGCGGGACAAAATTTTTTTCTTTTTATTACAAAAATTTTTTTAAAAGACAGGGTCTTGCCGGGGATTTAGCTCAGTGGCTTAAGCGCCTGCCAGGCAAGCATGAGGTTTTGAGTTCGATCCCTGGTACCAAAAAAAAAAAGACAGGATCTTGTAGCCTAGGCTGGCATTGAACTTATGGTGATCCTCAGCCTTCCAAGTGCTGGAATTACAGGCATGCACCACCGCACCTGGCTCAGTTGATTCAATTTAGAACATTCTCAAAACGCCAAAAAGAAGCCCTGTATCTGTTAGCATTCTTGGCGTGTGTTGTGGTGGTGGTGGTTTTGTAGTACTGGGGATTGAATCCTGGATATTGACACTGAGCTACATTCGCAGCTTTCTGAAGTTTTTTTTTGTGTTAAGTCAGGGTCTAAGTTACCTAGGCTGAGCTCAAACGTTCTATCCTCTTGCCTCAGCCTCCCAGAATGCCGGGGTTCACAGGAGAACCGCATCCGACCTGGTTTATACCTTATATTTTTAGACTCAGTTGTTTTAGGTGCACACACATTTAGGACAATTCTTGTCTTCTAGAACTGACTTCTGTCATTTTTAAATGTTCTCCTTGATCTCTGACAGGATTCCCGGTTCTGAAGTCTACCGTACCTGAAATTAGTGTGGATACTCTGCTTTCTTTTAGCTACTAGGGGGTATAGCGTGTCTTTCCCCATGTCGAATTCTTGGCTCTCAGCACTACATCCCTGAAACATATCTGTGTCTTCATATTTAATTACTGATACATTAATTTACAGTCTTCCTTGGTGTGTGTTTTTGTTTTGTCAGTACTGGGATTGAACCCAGGCTGAGCCATATCCCCCAGGCCGCCCTTGAGCTCGTGATCCTCCTGCCTCAGCGTCCTGTGCAGCTGGGATTACCGGTACCCACCACTGCGTCCAGCTCCCAATTGCATGAATTAGCGAGAGGCTGAAGCAGCGCGCAGCGCACCCTCCTCAGCCACCTCTGCCGGCCTGCGCCGTGCGGCCCGGCGCCCGCTGCCCTGGGCCGCGGTGTTGCCTGTGTTGGCGGCGCCCTCCTTCATCCCCTGTGGCTGCTGTGCTGTAAGCCCGCACCGGAAAGGAGAAGACGTCTCTGTTCTTCATGCCACTTGCCACACAGCATCCAGAATGTCACTCCTTTCTTAAATGACAGAGGTTGCTAGGTCTGTGAGCTCTGCACTTGGGAGGCTGAGGTAGGAGGATCCCTGAGTTTGAGGCCAGCTTGAGCCACAATGGCTCTGAGCGACACAACCCCTCAAGGTCAGGCTGAGTGTACAGTGAGACCATCTTTTTTTTGGTACTGGGGATCAAACTCACGACCTTGTGCTTGCCTGGCAGGCGCTTAAGCCACTGAGCTAAATCCCCAGCCCTGAGACCATCTTTTAAAACGTACCGGCCGCGACACAGCTCGGCGGCGCAGCGCCTGCCCGGCAGGCGAGTTGAGTTGCTGGTACAAAACAAAACAAGTTCTTACCTGCTCAAAATAGCTGTTAATCAAACTTCCAATAAAGGCCACGCTCCCGCCCACGGCCAGCACAGCTCCTCGCTCCCTCCGGCCCACGCGGCCCGGCCTGGCCAGCGCTTCCCCTCCTGTGTCCAGTGTGGGGCCCAGCGAACAGGTAGGGGAGCCACGGGGGACACCCGGGGGCCGGCGAGGTCTGAGGCTCGCTCCCGGCTGCCCCGAGAGGAGGGGAGGGGTGGAGGGGGAAGGGGAGGAGAGGAGGAGGGAGGGGAAGAGAAGAAGCCGGCTGGGGCAGGAGGTAGGGCTCAGGTTTGTTATTTATTTATTTAAAGACAGGGTCTTGCTATATAATTCAGGTAGGTCTTGAGCTCACTTTGTAGCCCAGGCTGGTCTCAGACTTGCAACAATCCTCTTAGCCACCACATCCAGCTGGGAGCAGTTTTTAAACATGGTAAACATTCTTGTCAGCCAGGTGTATTGCCCCAGGCCTGTAATCCCATTTCCTTGGGAGGTTGAAGCAGAAAGATCACAAATCTCAGGCCAGTGGCAATTTAGCAAAACCCTGTCTCAAAGCAGAAGACAGTGGGCTGGGGCTGTCCTGTGGTCGGGTGGTAGTGGTGTAGTCTGTGCGGAAAGCTCAATCTAGATTTCCATTCAAGCCGTAAATCATGAGACTGGAACACAAACTTCATACTCACAGACAGAAATCTCACTGAGCTGGGCGCACTTGGAGTCCCAGCCACTTGGGGCCGAGGCAGGAGTTTGGGCAACCATCCCAGAAGCTGCTGTGGCCCAGTTGCAGCAGACAGAGGATTAAAGCCTGTGGACTTCAGCATGGATCTGGTTCAGGAGAGCAGTGTGGGAAAGACCAAGTAGCACAGAAAGAGGTGAACTTTGTGGCCTAAAACCAAAACTGTCCGTGGGGGTGCACATCTGAAATCCCTGTCCCTTGGGAGGCTGAGACAGAATTGCAAGTTTGAGTCCAGCCTGGGCAAGTTAGAATTTAGTGAGACCCTGCCTCAAGGGGACCAAGGATTCAGAGGTTGGACTCCTGGAAAAGGGACCTGAAACACACTTGATCTGAGCCAGGCTACTTCATTGCATGCCCCATTGATTCTTTGGAAGAGCCGACTTCATTTGTTTTTCTGGTACGTGAGATTGAAGCAAGTACCAAGCCAACCTTACCAAACCAGGTAGCACAGTGCTATGTTATCAGTCCTTTTTACATTTTAATTTTGGACAGGGTTTTATGTTACCCAGCTTGGCTTTGAACTTCTGATCCTCCTGCTTCAGCCTCCCAAGCTCAGTCAGAGCTGCAAGTGTTAGATTTTCAAAAGATATATGGGCCAGATGCAGTTCAGTGGCAGGCCTTCAAGCCTAGCATGCCTGAGGTCTGGGATTAAATCCCCAGTTCTGCTGGGGAAAAAACAAAACTCCATGATTCTCTTGAACCTTTGTAAGGGGACATCTACTTTCATAGTTGGGCATGGTGGGAGGTACTTATGGGGTTTTTTTGGTATCAGGGATCAAACTCATGACCACGTGCTTGCAAGGCAGGCGCTTATGCTGCTAAACTCAATCCTCAGCCCTGGGATGTATCTATGATCCAGTACTCTGGAAGGCTGAGGCAGGAGGATCCTGAGTTCTAGCCCTGCCTGGGCACCTTAGCAGCTAAGACCCTTTCTCAAGATAGAAAAGTTCTGAAACCTCTACAGATTGTCAGCTAAATAAACCTTTCACCCTTTAAACTTGTGGGTGTTGGGTTATTTTGCCTCAGCCATGAGAGAAAAGAAACTGAGATAGTGTGGAGGCCCTGGGTTCCCAGCTGCCAGCTGGGCTGTGCCCTACGCCTCGGTCAGGAGCCGAGGGTGAGCTGGGCCAGACCCAACAGCTGACCAGCTCCACTGGGAGCTGAGGTCCGGCCAGTCCTGCCTGTCCTGCTCTCCGTGTCCTCGGAATCCGGTGCAGCCTGGGGTCCGGGCAGTGGACCCGCCCACAGCCCTGCTGCTGTCCCTGCCTCACCCTGGACGGTGACCTCTGCTTGGTTGCTCGCGCACGTATGTGTGGTGGTTGCAGGGTCTGAACTGGGCCTTCACCCATGCTAGGTGGGTGCGCTAGTGCTCAGTGACACCCCAAACCCTTCTTGTTTTGAGAACAGTTGCGATCACAGGCGCAAGCTGCTGAGCAGTCACTGGTTTGCTTTTCGCTCCTTAGAGTGGGTGCAGTGCTGTTTACTAAAAGGAATGGATTTCATTTGTAATGGCAGCGTCTTTGTGACATACATAGGAACAAGGTTGAGGGGACAAAATTACCTTAAACTAGCAGGTATTTTTTGGGGGGTACCAGGGATTGAACTACATCCCTAGTACCTTTTCCCAATTCTTTGAGACTGGGCCTCAGTCACTGAGTTGCCCAGTCTGGGCTCAAGCTTGTGATCCTCCTGCCTCAGCCTCCCAGAGGACTGGGGTTACAAGTGTGCAGCTCTGCTCTTGGCTGTCAGTAGTAAGGAATTGTGATTTGAGGAATCTTTGAAAGTGGAAGCCTTGATTATCAGCCCAGCCCAAGTCCCTGCTAAACTTGAAAGACAGGAATGAGAGGAAGGCCGTGACTCTTTTGGGAGTGGAAAAGCTGAGCTCTTTATGGAGGAACAGTATTTGTCCTGCACCTGTTTCTGTTCCTGTGCCCAAGTGTTGCTGGCTTGGGACATCTTCCTGATGTGGCCAGACTGGTCTGGTGGGCTGTGCCCTCGACATCAGGAGCGCAGTGGTGGTGTCTGTGGGAACTGTTCCCCGGCCTGCAGAGCTGCAGTTGCTGTGTGACCAGGATTGGGCTGCACATGACCTCAGCATGGCCACCTTTGGGACGGGACAGGACAGGACAGGACAGGACGTGTGCTAGGTGCACCATGTACTGCACGCTCCAGGGAGTGTCCACATTTGTTGCAGGTGCCCTTTCCCCTAAGGAGCGTCCCTCTGCAGTGGGACACTCAGTTGGACCCAGGCATGGAGCTCATGGACAGAAAAGGAGTGTGGAAAGCTAAATGTCCCTGAGGTCACATGCAAGGCAAGGCCTGAGCCCTGCTGTCCCCTCACTGTGCTGCCTTATTCCAGATACAGTGTGCCCTGCTCACTCTGTGCACTACCTTCACTGACACCTGCATGTCCAGCAGTGACAGGTGTGCACACTGGCTGTGAGGGAGAGGCTGCTTTAGGGTCCCAGCTCCAGCAGGATCTGAAGCTTTCCAGCTGCCCACCAGAATCGCCATCAGCTCCCTGTCCCGGTTCCTGGAAGCCGGCCCCGCACGCGGTCCCTCATCCCCCAGAAATGCAGACACCACAACTTCTGACAAACCAGGGCTACAGGAACATGCAGGGCTCCACACTGCTGTATAATGCTGCATTTCTTGGTTTTATTCGAAACAGTGCATATTTTTAGCATTTTATGGTAGGATTTTACACTTGTCATTTACACAAATTACAAGGTTCCGCTTCAAGTCTTTAAAAAAATTCTAAAAATTCAGCCCATGTGCAGCACAAGAATATGCAAAACTACTTTACATTATACACACTTTTTATCAAAGGAGATACAAAATTCTGGCTTGTAGTTTTAGACAAATACAAGAAGCTTCAACCTAGACATTAAGGGTTAACATTTATTCTCAAATATAAGTCTGCACTTTTGTGTTGTATTTCTCTGAGATGTGAATACCAAATTCCCACGATTTTGTTTTCCTTTTCACAGGAAAACTGACCAATTTCTTGTAAACAAGCCCTTCGCCCTTGGCTCGCTTCCTCCCCGAGCTGTGCCTCCTGCGGCTCCATGCTCGTCCTGCTGCAGCCACGGCCGCTCCTGGGACCTGCGTGGCGGGACACTCAGTCCCACAGCACAGCAGTGCGGACCCTGCTCCTCCTCACGGGCGTTGCGCTGCCATGGCAGGCCCGGGCCGTCACACGAGGCCTGTGGTTCCATCCCTTGCACCACAGAAAATGTGAAGTGGAGAGTGCTACCTGGTGCTGAGAACGCTTCTCCAGCTCAGCCCGCAGGCCCTCCGGGCTTCCCGGTGCGTGTGCATAGATATTCCTGTCCGCGTGTGCGAGGCAGTGGTTGTACTTTCTAGTTATGAAGAGGCGATGAACAGGAAGAGAACTTTGCTGCTCTTTTAAAGGATGATTTCAGGTTAGAGATTTAGCTCAGTGGCACAAGTGCCTGTCTGGCAAATGCAAGGTCATGAGTTTGAACCCGTTACCTGCCCCCTGCCAAAGGTAGTTTCTATCACTCTTATCTACTGTTCCCTAATCATCTTTTGATGACTGTTTGTGGATATATGTATTTGAATGACTTCACTGTCCACTTGTAAGTTTACAGCCAACTCTTGATTATCTACAAGAATAAGAGATGTTTCCTATCAGCCAATTTTTTGGGCAGTACTGGGGCTCGAACCCAGGGTGTCATGTTCACAAGCTTTTACCCAGAGGGCTCCCTGGCCCTTTTTTTCTCTTGAGGTGGGTTCTTAAGTTGCCCAGGCTGGGCTCAGACTGCCATCCTCTGGGCTCAGCCTCCCGAGCAGTGCTCAGTGTGTGCACCATGGTGGCCCTGCACTTTCTTCTTCTAGGGGTATGTGGCTACGTAGCCAAGGCTGGCACTTGTGATCTTACTGCCTCAGCCTCCTGAGTGCTAGGATTACAGGCACGGATGCCTGGACTGAAAAAAATTTTTTTTTTGGTGCTGGGAATCAAACTCAGGACCTTGTGCTTGCCAGGCAGGTGCTGTGCCACTAAGCTAAATCCCTGGCCCAAAAATTTCATTCTTAATTTGACCTTTTGGACAATTTCACTGATAGTTTTATGTCCTGTGAAGACCACAACTTATGAAGACAGAGTTACAACACAAATGTCTACCTCACGAAGGGAGAGCAACATTTAGCCTGGCCTTACGCCAGAGCTGGCGAAGGTGACGTCCCCTGCAGGCCGCCCGAAAACCTCGGAGGGAAGCCTGAGGTGTGCTTGTTTATATAGATAATGGAGAGTTGACTGTAATCGTGGTGTTTGTGATTTTAGCCCTTTCACATAAAAAAATCCACAAGTATAACATAAAAAGATTAAAAGACTGCTGTGACATCTAAAAGCATTTATTTTATGCAAAAAACTTAAATATGATGATGTGTACACAAAAGTGCACACATTACCTATGCTGGACAATGCCAAGAAGCGTAACATATTGCAATAGGTGTCTCTAAAATAAGGGTAAAAACTGAGCCCAGACCAGCAGACAAAACCCAACACTGATTTCTCAATAGCACAATGCTGAAAATTGAGAGCAACCTTAACATCTCCAACTTTCCTTACAAAGCTGCCAAAGTCCAACTATTTAAAAAAAAATGATTTTTTTACATCAATAATAAAAATCTGGTGACAAACACTGTAAAACCAAATGCTGAACAGTCTTCACTCTTTCAAAATTCCAATATTCTGTCATAGTCATGGGACTAAAAACCACTGTAAAGTGATATGGTTTATGAAACACAATATGTACATTTATTGCAAATTATATTAAACTAAAATGGAGGAGGAATCAAAATATGAAGTGTTTACTACTTGCAAATCAATAACTTTAATTATTTTCTCACTCTGATAAAAATCAGAAAGCAACATTTATAAAATTGCTACCACATCACTTTTCATAGCAGGGAACTGAAATCTGTACATCTCATTTTTGCAGAAAAGTAGACAGGCAGAAAGAATTATACATAAGTTTCCAAAAGGAAAAACCAAGAAATATTTAATCTGATCTCTTTTCTTCTAAAAAAAAATTAATTCAGTAGGCTTCTATTACTTTTCTTGTGTGACATGGAAATTCCTGGCTTTAGAATGGGTGAAGTTTCACTGTCAATATAGGGACATCTTGTTACTTTCTTTAAAATAAAACTGCAGCATGGAAATTAATGGTGTATTATGCATTTAAACTCCAGATATGCAGGAACTGGAACCAAATGTTAAGCAATTTGCTTAATTATTGACTTTTCCTAGGAAAAGTCACAGGGAGAGAGAGCAGAGTTGCTTTGAGCCTCTGTCTTGAGTTTCTGCTGTACATTTTTACCCAGGGACTCTGTCAGGGAAAGAGGAAGCAGTAGGTTCTTTCGGTTTGCAAGGCAGAAAATATGTGCTCAAGTGAGCTTCATTTCTGCTCAGGGACGTTCTGAATCCAAGTCTTTCCAGAAGCTGCAGCCGCTTCTGTTTGGCCTTCATTCTCTCCCTTTGCAAATGAGCTTTCTTTTTACCTTGGAGATGGGAGGAGAAGAATACAAAGTTAGAAAACTGTATCGGAATAACTTTGTTTTCTATAGTTGTTATCTAAAGCCTTAAAATATTATTTTTGGCTTTTACCTGGACTTTCCATGTCTAAGGAATGTTTCCTGAAGCTGTATAAAAATAAAATACCAGTGAAGGAGTTTTTTGCTTTCTACCATTACATGTAGCTTCCCAGGGTCTTGTTTTGTTTTGCTTTTTGGTACATGACCTTGTGCTTGCCAGGGTAAGCACTTGCGCTGCTAAGCTAAATCCTCGGGCCCTTCCCAGGGTCTTATCTGCTTTACAAAGCTAAGTTTTTAACTTGAAATAATTGCTTTACTTTCAAAATTGTTATCATGGTTTGGTGTGATGGCGCATGCCTATAATCCCAGTACTCAGGAGGCTGAAGCAGGAGGATCTTTGCAAGTTCAAGACCAGCCAGGCTACAAACTGAGCTCAAGGCCAGCCTGAATTGTCTCAAAAAGAAAGATTAAAAAAAAGATATACAAATTATGGATGCTTCCTGGGAAATGCTTCCCGGGAAAATAAGTTCTGGCTACGGGGCTTGGTAAACAAATATATTTTAGTGAAGTTTTTTTTTTAAAAAAGGTCCGGGGGTTTAGCTTAGTGGTACAAGTGCCTGCCTGGCAAGCCTGAGGTCATGAGTTCGATCCCACCACACAGCTTGGTGTGGTCCACAATGGAAGAGAGTGAGTGGAAGCAGATCCTGAGTGAGAAGCCGGTAGATGCGTTTTGCTCAGCTTAGGGACCCAGCACATGCTGCACCCATCATTCCCTTCTTACACATCCTTTTTATTATTATTATTTTTTAAATCCAGGTGTCACTAGCCCAGGCCGGCCATGAACTAAATAATTCTATGCCCTTATTCTCTCAAGTGCTGGGATCACAGGAGTGCATCACCATGCCTGTCCCCTTTCATACATTTTATAAAGGTAATGCTTAGCTAAAAAGAGAACTGATTATTAAGATTCCCAGAAACTTCATTAGTTATCATAAACAAATGCTGCCAACTGCGCTGCGCCTGTGGGAAACTCCTTTTTCTTAGCTTTAACACAGGGCGGACACAGAGGTTTTGTTAAGCTGTCAACTCAGAATGTGAAGCAACCTGGATATGAAGTAGGAACTCAGTAAATTCTCTGCTTGAGAAAAATTCCAAGATCCTCAAATACTTCCATACATTAATTAAGTAGAACAAATTAGTGCAAGATGAAAAAGTAGCCACTTATCTTATTGATCACAGTGGTGAACCTTCTTGAGCTTCAGTGACACAGCCTGCTGTAGCCCTTGTGCCATAGATTCACCACCATTGCTAAACAAACGGTCATATTCTCCCCCTCCACTTAGCTACACTGCCAGACCAGGCTCAGATCAAAGCTGCAACCAACCCTCTTGCCTCAGCCTCCCAAGAGTGTTAGTAACTTTCCACAGATTAGAAGTGATCTTTGGTAAAAATGGCTCTAGAGGTAACCATAAGTCTCTCTCAAATGGCTAAAGCACCAAATGAAGTAAAAAACAGTAAGCCATCTAGACTGTGGCTGGCTCACACTGGGCCCTCAAAAATGGTTTTCATTAAAATTTAGGGCCAGGTATAATGGTGCATGCCTGTCATCTCAGTGCACAGGAGACTGAGGCAGGAGGATCGAAACTTTGAGGCCAGACCAGACTATATAGCATGACCCTCTCTTTTTTGTCTTTTTGAGCCAGGGTCTCACTATGTGGTTCAGGCTGGCCTTGGGCTCACTTTGTAGCCCAGGCTGATCTCGAACTCACAACGATCCTCCTACCTCAGCCTCCCAAGTGCTAGAATTATAGGAGTGCGCCACCACACCCGGCTGCATGACCCTCTCTTAACCAAAACCCAGCAAATAACAGCAACCAAAATTTAGGGCTGCTATGTAGTTCAGAGGAAAAGTGCTTGTCTGACTTGTGCATGGTCCTGGATTTGATCACCATTATTGCAAAAACAAACAAAATGAAACAAACTTAATGCTACAATATACAAACTACCAGAGCTAAGACTGGACATGTTTGCTGGAGGATTTGCTAGTGGTACAAGCTGAGGGGCTTCCTGAGATGCTATTCTCAGATGGACAGAGGAGCCCAGGGGACAGGAAACGCTCTGGGCAGATGCTACTATGTGAAGAGCTTGTGAGCGAACAGCAAATGTGTGTCTGGAAGGAGTGTGGCAGCCTGGCAGGCAGTGACAGAGTGGAGTCTGAGCAGGAAGCAGGACCACCTGGGTCACATCAAATCCGTGCTCAACACTGCAAAAAGCCAGTGCAAGGCTCTGGGCGCAGTGCACACTTGCTTGTGGGACGGCTGAGGTGTGGTCGGCTGGCTGGTGGGCTTGGGGGCACACCTCCCTCTGCAGTGACAGCTGCCATGGTGGCTGTAACATGGTAGAAGGCGTCATGTATTTGAATCCATCAGGCTCTATCAGGTTTGCTCGACTCTGACTGGTCTCAGGAACACATAGGCAGGATGTCACATCTCACAGGTAATATTTGCAGTTCAGGGCAATTACATTTAGAAGCTCAGGAAGAGAGAAGCTACAGTTATGCATGAGGTAAAAATGAAACTGAGGCTGGGTGTGGGGGCGCATGCCTGGAATCCCAGTACTCTGGGAGGCTGAGGATCCCCAGTTCAAGCAATTCAGTGAGACCTGAAGTTAAAGGGCTGGGGGAGGGGGGAAGGCGGAGGATGTAGCTCAGTGCAAAAAATAAAACAACAAAAAAAAGACCAATTAAGAATTTGGCAGGCACCTTAGGGTCTTCATCACACTACTACTCGTCATTGAATGTTTTCTCTGAACAATGAGGCACAGTTCAAATACTGGTTGAGTCATCATCCAGGAACTTAGCTGTTTGTGTATGGGTGTTGTGAGACAGGGTTTTTGCTATATAGTCCAGGCCAGCATGAACTTATGCAGGGCCTGTATGTAGGCCTTGTTATGTAGGTTATATTGGCCATGACCTTGCAATCATCCTGCCTCAGCCTCGCAAGAGCTGGGATCACAGGTGTAAGCCCTACACCTGGCCAGGAGCTCATGTTTTATGATAGGTAAGTGCTCTACTGCGCAGCTTCTGCCCAGGTTATTTACTTACTTACTTTTGAGACGAGGTCTCCGTTGAGGCGGCCTCAAGCTCGCAGTGACCCTCCTACCCCTGCCTCCTGAGTGCTGGTACTACAGATGTGCACTGCCACCATCAGGCCTGGCCAGGAGCTTGTCTTTTAATGTTTCTGTCTATTCCATAGTTCATCAAGACTTACACACTAGCACTCATTTATTTTTTTGGTGCCAGGAATCAAATCTAGGGCTTTATATATAAAATATCTCCTTTTCATATTAAGAAGAAAAAGAAGAAAAAGAAACTATAGCCCAAGTGCTCACAGTGTCCAGAAGTTTTCAGACACTCCCTCCGAGTGAAGAGGGACACAGGCAGCTCCCCTGCTCACGGCAGTGGCACCTTGCTGTGCTATGGCGGCCCAAGGCTACAAGGCCCAGCCTCAGAGCAGGGCACGCCGGCCTCCACCAGCCGCGGGCCCTCAGACACATGGTGGTCCTGGGAACAAAGCGGGCATCTACTTGTGGGACAAATCTTCAGTTCTTCTCAGCAATTCTGATACAATCTTGCTAAATTGCCTGGGCTGGCCTCCAACTTGTGATCCTTCGCCCTCCCAAGAAGTAGGAGTTCACCTGTGATTATTTTAAAGAAACTAACTGTTAATTTAATAAAAATGTCTAAATATATTCCACCTCATGGAAATGGGCATATATAAACTACAACAGCTATTTATATTTTGTGAGCCAGGGTCTCACTTTGCAGGCCAGCTAAGTGCTGGGAATACAGATGTGCACTTGGACACCGAGCTGACAACAGCCATTTTACACTATTACAAACTTGTAGTCACCTTGCCTTGGTTTACCCCAAGCTCTGTCACTCATGTAAGCACAGAGGTCAAACACTAGGCTGTGCCTGGCCTAGGCTTCCCTGTGTGCAGCTGGGCGGTGCAGCACTGCAGGGCGCTGCTTGGAGGGGTCAGTGCATCAGCAGAAGGCGCAGCACGGAGCCTGCTGCACACTGACACCGAATGAGTTCTGGCTCTTACCTGAAAATACAAATTCTGGAACTCTAAGCACAGCCTGGCTCTGTAAGAAGAAAATTCCACACCTGGCCTGATGTGATGGATCACAGTCAAAATGCAGGTGCCCTAGAAATACTGTGTAAAGTTCCCTTCAGGATTTAAATGAAATGAACTCTATCTTTACATTTAACCCGGGCTCCTCCCCCAGCTGTCTCTGTGCGTGCGTGGTGCTCTATGCTGGCAGTAATTTACAATCACGATGTAATCAGTGCACCAAGAACTGGAACACTTTCCTCATTTCTGAGCGCAGAAATGTGCACATGCACACTGGCACAACAGTTACCACCGCCTGGCTCCAGAGCGCCTTATCTTCCTGATCTTAAAACTCTATAAACAGCGAACACTAAGCCTGACTCCCCTGCAGCCACCATCTCACTTGACAGCACTGTTAATTTGAAGGCAAAAAAAAAAGAAAGAAAAAAAATTTTTTTTCCCTAATTTTGAGAAGGGTCTTGCAATGTAGTTCAGGTTGAACATCCTCCTGCCTCAGCCTCTCCAGTGGTGGGATTACAGGACTGCACCACCATGCCTGGCTGAATTTAAATGTTTTTAGATCTGGTTTATTTTGCTTAACATAATGTCTTCAATGTTCATCTGTGTTGTACAATGTGCCACAATTTCATTTTCTTATTCAGTAATTAAAAACCTTCTTTTTTGAGATAGGGTCTCACTATGTAGCCCAGGCTGGCCTTGAACTCATAAGTGATCCTCCTACCTCAGTGTCCTGAGTACTGAGTATTTTTTTTTTTTTTTTGTATTGGGAATTGACTCAGGCCCTTGAATTTGCCAGGCAGGTACTGTGCCACTGAACTATGTGCCCAGCCTTTATAGGCTTTTTTTTTTTTTTTTTTGAGATAAGTTAATCCTGCCTCAGCCACCAAATGTTGAGATTACAGATGTGTGATACCATGGCTAGCTAAAAATAATTTCATATTATTATTTTATTAATTGGCAAAAATAATAGAGTCAGGGGTGGTGGTGCAGGCCTTGTAATCCCAGCACTCAGAAGGCTGAGGCAGGAGGATCGCTGCAAGTTTGAGAGACCAGCCTGGGCTACAAAGTGAGGTCAAGGCCAGCCTGAACTGCAGAGTGAGACCCTGTCTCAAAAAGGGGGTGGTGGTGGTAGGGTAAAGTTTTCTGCTATCTTACGGAAATGATATAATGAGTGATCAAAATATATGGTGAAATGTTTAAAATTAAGAAAATGTATTACAGTAAAAAAAGGATTGGCATTTTCACACTTAAAGCATCCTCCTTGCTTTGAACACACTTATCCACATTCCTGCCACTTGGCCAAGCAATTCTTGAAGTTGCCCTTCACATCTTCACAAGACTGATCTATAATTGCACTGCTGAGTGACATCCAGCAGAAAGACAGCTCTAAATATATTACAGTGTGTCCTCATCACCTTGTTCACTAGATCTGCAACAATGTGGCTGCCGCCTTTACCAAGTCAAAGTGACCATGAAAGACAAATGTTTTGAGTCAATTTAGGACATTGAGGCAGCCACAATAGTGCAACTAAAGTATTCATGAAAGAGGACTTGCAGAGCTGCTTCAAAAAGCATGAAGAATGATGGGCTAAGGACGTCTAAAGTGAGCGGGAATATTCTAAAGACTAATGGCAATGTCTTTTGATAATTTGTAAACATTTAAAAATTCACTGTGCTTGTGATTACACAAGCATGTACTCTTGATAAGAGCAAGGATCAATTCACTTAGGATACTTCTGTATCACTTATGTGCAACACATATACACTCAAACCAGTAGTGTTTGTTCAAAGAATGAACGAGAAGTGAAGGAGCAAGTGCAGGGCTATAATGCTTTCAAATCTCTGAATGTGGTTATCATGAGCAGCGTTTCACCAATGACTTTTTGAAGTCAGGTTTCTCTGAATATAGTTCAGCCCCAATATTAAGACTCGAGGGCATAACTATAAGTCAGTCCAGAAAAGACAAAGAGCTTATAAAAAGTTTTAGAATATATTTTTTATTTTTAAGAGACAGGACCTGGCTAACTTGACCAGGCTGGGCTTTAACTTGAAACCTTCCTGCTCCAGCTGTTGTTCATCATGAGTGATTTAGTTAGAAGTTTCTGAAATACTTTGCCAAAATGTCTGATACTCTGCCGAATTAACACAGTACAAGGCTATCATCTAATTTAATCATCTACCTTCAGTGAGAATAGTAAAAAAAAAACAAAAAAACCACAGAATTCTGCTTTTTCTTTTGGTACCAGGGATCAAACTCACAACCTCACACTTGCCAGGCAGGTGCTTTTGCCACTGAGCTAAATCCCCAGCCCCCAATTCTGCATTTTGAATAACAGACCACTAAGTAATTATCAAATTAACTGGCTACTTAAGATCTCTAAGGTACCCTTCCACAGTTTATTTTTTGGAGATAGGATCTTGGTATATAGTTCAGGTCTGGTTGCTACTGAAAAGGTTTTCAGTAGCAACCAGGAACAGTGGTACCTTAGTTCACAAATACTTCTTGTATTTGTGATCTACACAGGAACAGTGGTACCTTAGTTCACAAATACTTCTTGTGTGAACAATTTGGTTTGCAAACAGAAGCATTTGGCAGAATTTTGTTTATGTTTGCAAACTGCATCAGGTGATGAACACAACCATGGCCATCTCGTCCCAAATTGTTGGACTAATTAAGTTTGTGAACCAAGGCACCAATGTATGTGGATATCTTGGTTGGACGTTAAAAGGACAACTAGTGGGAAGGATGCTCAGCTGGCCTAGGTGGTTTGTGTGCATGTGATGAGCAGTGTTTTCCTGTGTGTCTGACTGAAAGCTGGGATAGAAACTTTGGACAGTTCTGGCAAACTCCAGGGAAATGTTCACCCTTTGCAGAATGGAAAATGTTAAACTGATAAAAGCTAGACACTTGAAGATGTACACTGAAGAGTGAGGCAACTAGAGTTCAAAATAATAGCAACAGTGCCAACAAGCATTTGTTCTACACTAAGCATGCTGCTGAATGCTTTATGTTCATGCTTTTTTTTGGTACCGGGCATTGAGCTCACACCCTCACGATTGTCAGGCAGGCGTTTACACTGCTAAGCTAAACCCCCAGCCCTCAATGTTTGGTTTTGCTTTTTTTTTTTTGTTTTTGAGACAGGGTCTCGCTATGTAGTTCAGAGTAACCCTGAATTCACTGTGTAGCCCAGCTCACAACAGTTCTGACTCAGCCTCCCCAAGTGCTGGGACTGCAGGTGTGCACCACTATATCCAGCTACATATTGACCCATTTAATTCTTAGGACAGTCCTTAATATGGGGATTAGTATACTATCTTATTAGTGAAGAAATACATAGTTTCTGCTCACAAGACTGAAATTCAAAGGAAAACATGGAGATGATATAATGGGGTTGCTATGAACTGATCAGAGCTGTGATTCTAGTCTAAAAGGAACTCAGATGCTGGAAATCTAGGTCTGGGCAGACTAGTCAGGTAGGTGTGCAGGGAAGGAGGGTAAGTTCCAACTGTAGGCCATACACAGAAGGACCCACCACTGAGGTTTACAACTGGAGGGTTGCTGTTATAGGGTAAATTTCTAATTTAAGAATGGTCAAAACCAAGCAGCTGTGAGGTTGTCCCACTGCAGAATGATGGGGGCCAGGTAAGTTGATGACCTGTATCAGAATCAACTACAATGAAGAGAATCACAGCACAGGACGGACCTGTGCATAATTTACGACCTTCTCCATTCTGCAATTCTGTATCTAAAACATGGCCCTTCATATTACGCAGACCCAGTACAAGCATGTGAAGGACATCAAGCAAGAGAGAACCTTCTTGCTAATAAACAGCAATAAAAAAGTAAGTTATTTCTTCAAATCTTTTTCTTTTTTTTTTTTGAGACAGGATCTCATTATACATTGCAGAGTAGCCTTCAACTCACTATGTAACCCAGACTGGCCTCAAACTCATGGTGATCTTCCTGCCTCAGCCTACCAAGTGCTGGGATTACAAGCATGCACTACCATGCTTGGCCCATCTTCACACCAGTACCTTTAATCTGTAGATTATAATCTTAATAGGAAAGCCAAGAGCAGTTTTCAGTGCTACATTTCTGAGTGTGTGAGGTGTTTATGGTGATCAGTAACATACATAGAACAAAATGCCTCAGTTCCAGGTTCCAGAAGGTGTCATTACCTCTGTAGGTCAATCTGTCTCTCTGTTGGTGCTGCCTTTTTGGCGCCATCTTGCAGTTTGGGTGCTTTGGCATTTCCTGCTTCCAAACCCCCAGGGCTGTCCTGACTCGCTGCGGCTCTCTTCCTTCCCTTGCTAGTGGGTTTGTTCATGTCTTCATTTTTGGTTGTGTTGCCCTGAGACTCAGACTTGGGTCGACGTCCTCTCCTGGGTTTGGAAGGGGCAGGTGGTCCTGATTCATCTATTTTCTCATCTGGCTTTTGTTGGATATTCTCTGCACCAGCTGCTGGAACTGTTCTTTTCTTTCCTCTGTCACTGCTGATGTTGCCCTGGGTAGTCTGATCAGAATTAATTTCCTAAAAGAGCACAAAACAATTCTATAAACACAAATTCTTTAGTATCAATGATCTGTAGTAAAAAACAATATTCTGAAAGTCTTTTACAAGAGTCAGGATTCCAGGGCTTCTCACTGTTGCTTAGCTCCCACTAGGAAAGCAAGCTCCCTAAGGAGACGGTCTGTTCTGTGCCTACCTGCTGTGTGGCTCACGTAATGTGCAAAGTATGTACTGCTTAGAATGCACAGGTGGTACATGTGAAATAAAGAAAATTCATTTTTTTCAATGTTGCATCCATTCCATACAAAAAAGTCCTTTTACTGATGGCATGCTCTAAGTTAGCTTTTCCAAAGTTTTTTTCTTTTTCTTTTTGAGATGGTTTCACTATGCAGTTCAGGTTGGCCTCTAGAATTTGTAGCAATCTTCCTGCCTCAGTCTTCTAATTACTGGGATAACAGGTGTGTACCACCACGCCTGGCTGAGAAGTGTTTTCAGGATCCATAATATTTTCTTTTTTGGCAGTGCTAGAGATTGAACTCATGGCCTTGTGTGCCAGGTAACCATTCCACCATTAAGCTAAATCATTAGCCCCATGACATTTTCTTTTTTTCTTTTGAGACAAGGTCTCACTATGCAGTTCAAGATGACCTTGAACTCACTATGTAGCCGAGGTTGGCCTTGAACTTGCAGTGATTCTCTTGTCTCAGCTTCCTATGTGCTTAGATTACAGCTATGTGCCATTATGCCTGGCTCTACATAAATCTTTATAGTTCTATGATATGAAGAAGTGTTTTTAACTCTGGCATCTTTTTTGTTGAGACAAGATCTCACTGTGTAGTCTGAGCTTGCCTTCAACTCACTATAGAGCCCTGGCTGGCCTTGTACTTGTGCTGATTCTCTTGCCTCAACCTCTGAAGTGCTGGGATTACAGGCATATGCCGCCATGCCTGGCTCAAACTCCTTACTCCACTCCTTACTCCAAACTTTTGTCTCTTTTTTTAACATCAGCAACTATGAACTATTTTTTAGTGAACATTTTCTTATTTAGTTTAATATTAAGTCATTTAAAATATTTAAAGGAAGCAAATTCCATTTTACCATACTGAACTTTGGAATAAACAATGGTTTTTAGAATGAAAGTGACCATTATATATAAATGATATTTGGGAATCAATTATAATTTTAATTGATATAATTCTGATTAAAGGGAAACTGAAGAACATTATCTTCAAAGGAATTGCACTATGTCTTTTCTTTTCTTTTTTTTTGTGGTGCCGGGGATCGAACTCACGACCTCGTGTTTGACAAGCAAGCACTTATGCTGCTGAGCTAAACCCCCAGCCCCACACTATGTCTTTTCAATTAATTTTCATTTGCTGCAGAAAAGATCTATAGAATGGTAAGAGACAACACATTACAAACTTTTATGTTATAAGGAAATGTATGTAAATGAAAACAGTAATACTTTAAGAGAGAAAAACTATTTTCCCCTAGACCAGTGATTGTGAACCTTTTAGAGACTAGTGCCCAAACAGCAACCCTAAACCCACTTAATGACCACAAAGTACCAAAAAACCTGAACACTGAGGTATTTAGTATAGAAAAAACAGCTCATACATTAACATCTTTTGTCTTAAAAACAATATGCATGCTATAGGTTCGCCACCACTACTTTAGGATTTACTTTAATGGGAGATCTCAATTTAAGTCATCTTAAGAAAAGGATGGGGAATTCAGGCCAAAACAAGACATACAAACAACACAATCAAGTACTTTTTATCTTCATGTTTGTGGTGCTAGGGATCTAAACCAGGGTCCTATGCTTGTTAGGCAAGGGCTCATTCTTTGAGCTCCACCCCTAGCCCATGCCCAAGTCCTAGTTTTAGTATTATTAAACCCAAAGTAGGAATATATATATTCATTAACTGATAAGCCCATTACATGTAGTGGTTGTTGGATACAGATTGAGGAACAAAACAGATGTGGTTCCTGTCCTCAGGCAGGTGAGTGTGGGACATGACTCATTTTTTAAAAAGATAAAACTTAAGTACAAATTACTCCATGCAGTAAGAGATAAAGAATAGGGTATCTTAAAAAAAAAAAAAAGTCAAAGGAAGCATCAATTTCTACCTGGCCCTTTTGGAGAAAATGTTAATTACCAGTGAAGCAGGACATTGCCATCTGCAAAGTGAAGTGGTCCAGGCAGAGGAGAAAGCATAAAGGACCTTAAGAGGGACTGAAGGAACTTGTACCCTAAGGAGTGATGGACAGGCAGAAGGTATGAGAAGCAGGCATAGGACTGTTTCACCAGTGCCTTACTGGACATGGTAAGAAATGTGAATTTTATTCTGCTGCTACAGAAAGTAATTATTTTTTTATTTGCTTTTTTTTTTTTTTGAGATAGTGTCTCACTATGTAGTTATAATCAACTCACTATATAGTTCAGGCTGGTCTAGAACTCCCAAAGAAACTAATTTCAACCAGAGGGTTGAACATAATCTAAATTATATTTAAAGAAGATACTGGCTGGTATTATATGATTATTTGATTGGAATGAAACAAGAATGGTATTCAGAAGGCAAAACTACTATAACATTTAAAGTGGAATTAGATTAAAACAGAAAATTTAAAAATGGGCAAACTATTAACAAACAACTTATAGAAGAATGCATTCAAATACTCAACAAACACACCAGAAGTTAGAGTTAGAATATTAGTGTGTGATACTTGAAACTGAAAAAAATTCAAATAACTGAAACCTGTTGCTGGGTCTGTAAGAAAAAAAGTACTCTCATAGCCCGTTGGTAGAAATGTTAAGTGTTTTAACCTTTCAGGAAACCAATATGGAAATATCTAAAATTTGCTTTATGCTTTGACCCAGCAATCCTATTGCAAGCAACCTGGGCCACAGAAATAAAATGCTCCACCAGGTGTGGTGGTGTACATCTATAAGTAATCCCAGCACATGGCATGGTGAGGCAGGAGGACTGCCATGTTCAAGATCAGTCTGGGGTACAAGTGAGTTCAAGGCCAGCCTAAATCACATAAACTAAACCAAATAAATTTCATTCCGCAATTCTGAGGAAAACGGCATGTTTGTGCAAAAGATGCCTGCAGTCATGTCCATCACCAGTTGCCAAGTTTGTAAACAAAAGTGTTTCTGAAAATAGGTACCACTAATTGCCAGTAAGTGTATATGTGTATAAAGAATATTCACCATGATATTTGTAGTGGAAAAAGGTGGCAAACAAAATGTATGTGGTAAACACAAGTAAAAAATGCCAGGCCTACAGAGGAAAAGAAACATGTAACAAATAAACTTTGTTGTTTTTTTTTTAAGAAAAAACCATTCAAGTCACACAGAAGATCATATTGATGAAAATATATGGATATATGAAAAGAACTCATCTGAAAATCAAATGAAGAGGGAGCCAGTTGTCTTAGATACTGAGAAAAATCACAATGTCACTATCACTTGCCAGAATTCATGGGATGTATGTGTGTATGTATCTTGGTTCTTTTTTCCTGACAAAAAAAGGAGGGATTACACTCAAGGGCTTCGCAGTGAGCTATTTCCTCAGTCATTTTAAATTTTTATTTTGAGACAGAGCTTTGTTAATTTGTTAAGTTACCTAGCCTGAGCTCAAACAATCCGGCCTCAATCTAACAGTCTGCTAGGGCTCCTGGCGTGTGCCATCACATTCAGCTCACACTCAATTTCTTATTGAGATAGGGTCTTGCCATAGCCTGGACTGGCCTTGTATTCATGGTGTTCCTTCTATCTCAGCCTCACAAGTGCTGGGATTACAGGTGTGTGCCACCATGCCCAGCTACACTTAGCTTTTTATTCTTTTAGCAACCTCCTTTATTCATGCTTCGTATTATAATTTTTCCCATAAAAATCAAAAACAGAAAAGAATGTATATAGAAGCTAATAAATTGGATCAGATATCAGTCTCTTTGAGAAACTAGTTATCAAGAAATATTACTACCTTAGATTTTAATACTGTTGGTAGTACACTGGGCTGAGGATTGATGCGGAAGGAAAAGACCATACAGTCAGTGCCCCACTCAACAAACACTTGAGCTGAGAACTTTCCTGGATATGAATGGGCCTCGAATTACGAACATTCGTAGATACAAACAAATTGTGAAGTAGTTCATGTGTCTGCTAGACATTGACACAGTTGTGCCCTATGTGCTACTGCACAGTGCGAGAGAGCACAGTAATACAGCGTTCAGTCAGAGCCCAGGATGTCAGAAAGGGAAAAGCACAGCTGTGGAGGGAATGCTAGGAAGTGTAAAGCAATCTACACTGTGTATTTCTATCAAAGGCATGTAAGACTTGCTTTGTCAGACTTAAGATTAAATCTTATTTATGAACATTTTCCCAAAATGGAACTCGTTTTTAAGTCTGGAACTTAACTATATCAACTTAGAGAAGCTCATTGGGAAGATGTCATGCTTTTGTCAAAATACAATCTAGGTTTCATTGGGTTATCAGTAAAACATTCATTGGACGTATGAAAAAGTTGAATTGAGGGTTTGGAATATTTAAAAAAATCAACCACAGTATAATTTTGGAGGGATCTTGAGGACATAAAAAGATTAGGTGTTATGTACATGCACCCATTCCCTATGGTGAAGATATATAATAATTTAAAAACAAAAATACTAAAACAACAAGAACACGTGAGAAATTAGAACTGAAATGTCTACTTTGTCTGGGTGTAGCTCAGTGGTAAGAGTATGTGCTTGGCAGTTTTAGCCCTGGGTTCATTCTCTAGTATCTGCCTCTCCACACATAAAAAACAGAGAAGTCTACTTTATAAAAATATGAAGCTAGGGCAGGGGATTTAGCTCAGTGGCTTAAGTGCCTGCCTGGCAAGCGTGAGGTTGTGAGTTCAATCCCTGGTAAAAAAAAAACAAAAACAAAAAACAAAACAAACAAACAAACAAACAAACAAAACCCCCAAAAAAACCAAAACCAAACCAAACCAAAACAAACTAGAAAGGTTACAGATGATTGGTTGTACCAGATATGCATTTGTGGCCCAGCAAATGCACCAATACTTTATATCCTGTGTGAGTATATCCACTGTAGCAATATGCATTTTTGTACCAAAGTTTATGTCAGGGCTACTTCTATACAAAGATGCCAACATATTCAAGTCTGTTCATTCCTGGGGTCCAGAAATGTTGCTAGTGAGAGGTATCCTGTTATCTGAATTCAGACAGCAACTAACAAAAGTTTGGATAATTAAGAGAATGACTTACAATGTATCTTTTCTATTCACTTTATGCACAGATCATTGGGGATGCATAGGAAAAATAAAGCTATTTTACCAGAGAGTAACAGCTAAAACATTTGATATGTGACAGGCAATAACAAAATAAACATGTCAGCTGTGTGTTTTCCATAGGACAAGAAAAACATTTAGTATCTCAAGCCATTCTTATAGAGAGAAAGTATCAGCTTCACTCTCTAGCTGAATGACCACTTAGAGGCTAAGGAATCTGCCCAGGTCAGTACAGAGTCAGGATTCAAAATCAGTTCTGTCTGATCCTCCTACAGTTATGCTGCACTGCCAAAAAACTGTTAGAAAAGTGGATGTCACAGTTTAAAGATCAACAATAAAAAGAGCTGTTAAATAAAAACTCAAATACACTTAGAAACTCTAAATCATAAAATTTTACCTCTGAAGAGTACAACAGAAAGAAAACAGTGCTGACTTCTGGGCAGGAGTGCACCAATTCTCAAATGTACAATCTTAAACCTTCTCTCCCCAAATTTTGCAATGTGCTGGGAGGGCCTGTGCCAGGGCACTCACTCAGGAGAAGTGAGGTGAGTGGGTGTGGGCAGAGTCAAGTTTTGGAGAGCAGGAAGCAGAACATTCAGGTGGTTTGTGTGTTTGTCCACCTGTTAGAATAAACAGTCTGAGTTTCTCACCCCTGCAATGCAGCTGCAGTAAATCTCCAGGGGAGAAATCCACTCCTTAGACTTAAACACGGGGCTGGGGATACAGCTCGGTGGTAGCATGCACATGTGAGTTTCTGGAGTTTGATCCCCAGCACCAGAAAATAGTCAGACATATAAAAATTTACCTTATTCTTTACCGGCTCAATATTCTTTGCAGGTGTGACAGAAATAATTCTCACAGGGTTCTCGTCATTTTCACTAACTCCAGTCTCTGTTGTCTCTGAACTCTGTTCCCTAGTAAGGAAAAATAAACCAAATTTTCTGTATTTCACCACATGAAGGCCAAATTCACCCTTTCACTTTTCCAATAAGGAAAGATCTAGGCCAACTGAGAAACCTCACTAATAACGAGATTACAAACTATGACTTAAAATTCACTTCCATTTCACTTTACAAATGTCAGACTAAAAGCACCTGACAAAGACTCAACCAACAAAACACCACCATCACTCTAAGACTCATCTCTGGGGGGTACAGAACATAAACAAAACTGTAACTACAGATCCCAGTAGAGTCGAGTCAGCCCAGTGTTTGTGGTGGTCTGCAGAGGCGGCGCTGTAAGGAGAAAAGGTCAGTAGGATGCCCGAATCCTTAACCTTTCTCTGTCTTTTCTTTTGGTTTTTTGGGAAAGTGTCTCACTATCTATCCCAGGCTGCCTGCTTCTGCCTCCTGACTACTGTGGTTACAGGCATGTGTCTACATGCCCGGCACCCCATCATCTCTTTAAACTACAGCTAGTGCACATTATTTTGCATCTGGGGGTTCTAGTGCTAAACACAGCTCAAACATTACTGGTTTAGTTTATCCTCAGTATTTCAGGGTAAGGGCAGGTGTGGTGGCACACCTTTGTAGTCCCAATACCTGGAGGCTGAAGCAGGAGGATAGCTGCAAGTTTAGGGTGAGACTAGGCTAT
>PVLA01002503.1:169638-266029 GCA_004027455.1 Hydrochoerus hydrochaeris
GGGGGGGTTGTAATCAAACTCACAACCTCACACTTGCCAGGCAGGCCCTTGTATTGCTGAGCTAAACTCCCAGCCCTTTTAAAAAAAATCTCGACACCTCAATATTTAGTGTCTTAAGAGTAGAGTCAGGTGGAAAGTTTTTTTTTTTTTCAAGTGAGACAAATCCAGACTGGCCTTAAACTTGTGACCTTCCTGCCTCAGCCTTCATGTGCTGATATCATAGGCATGCACCATAACCCTCTCTCCTTTAGTTAACATTAACCTGAGTAGTGCTGGCAACTGAACTTGGGGCCCAAATCCACTAAACTATACCTCTAACTCCTTTTCTGTAAACTTTTCTATGCACTTAGAATGCTGTGTCACTTCAAAATGAATACACTGTTGGGCCAGGGACATAGCTCAGCAGCACAAATGCCTGTCTGGCAAGCACAACAAGGTTGTTGAGTTTGATTCCCAATACCAACAAAACAAAACAAAACAAAACAAAACAAAACAAAACAAAACAAAACACAACACACAAAATGAGTACATTCTTAGTTATCATTAAAAATACTAAACTTCAAGTTGACCACATAGCTCAGTAGTACAAAACGTGCCCAGGTTTTATCCCAGGCCTGCAAACTAAACGAATCTAAAATTCATTAGTATTGTTTTTTTTTTTTTGTACTGGGGATTGAACTCACAACCTCGTGCTTGCTAAGCAGATGCTTAAGCCACTGACCTAAATCCCCAGCCCTAGTATTGTTTTGTGCTAAAATACTTCAAAAAAAAAAAAAAATAGAAAGCCATTTTATGATACAGAGTTTTAGAAATAAACTGAAAGACAAATCACGTAGTGAAAGAAAAAAAATTAGAGAAAAAAATTGCCTTGTTCGATTTCCTGTTGAGGAGTTCAATTCTGAATTTACATTGATATTGCTTCCAGTCTCAGTGCCACTGCTTCTAACGTAAGGTTTCCTTCCTGTTGCTGATAAAGGCTTGTTCACTGTACCCAGTACCCCGGTAGGCTTTGGCTGAAAAAAAAAAAACAAAAAACAAATCACACAAACACATTATTTTATAACTTAATGAAAGGGATACATATAAGACATATTGTTTTGCCAAAGCCAAGTGACCTTTAGCCTTAGAAAATTAAAACCCTAGATGTATTAGAGATGATAATTCTTTAAAAATGCATTAGGTTGCCCTACTGAAATTAAAAATCTGAGGTATGACTTTTACTTAACAAGGCAGCTGGGCATGGTGGTGCACACCTGTGACCTCAGTACTTGGAAAGCTGAGGCAGGAGGATCACTGTTACACAGCTGAAGGCCAGCCTGAACTACATACATAACAACCTCTCTTTAAAAAAAAAAAAAAAAAAGACAAAAAAAGGCAGCAATATCTACTTTCTGTATTGTTTCATCACTGTGATTCCTTTTTTGCTTTTTCTTCTCTTCTTGGAGCAGGATCACATTGTACTGCCCAAGCTAGTCTTGGACTTGTGGACTCAAGCAATACTCTTGGTTCAGCTTCTTGAGCAGCTGAGACTATATCTGCACCACTTTGTTCTGCTCTTACTGCTTAAGTAAGACAAAAACTGCTCCAAATTTCCTTATAGACAAATTATTAAATGAATGTAGTATTGGACCAGAAATTATTAATTACACAATTAAATGGGTTTTTTTGGGTGTGTCTCAGCAAATTACTTTTAGGAAATATAAATGCCCAGGAATATGTCACAGAGTATGCCTGTGATATTTACACCAACTATTGGGGAGGCTGAGGCAGGAGGATCACAAGTTTGAGGCCAGCCTGGGCAACTTAGACCTGTACCAATATAGAGTTGGGAGTGTAGCTCAGTGATAGATAGAGAACCACTGTGCTCAATGCCCAAAACACAAAAAAAGACAAGACAAAATAATCAACCACCAATATAAATTGTATAACTCATTAGTATTTCAAAATTCTTTATCTTATATATCTAAGCTTCTGATATCACTTTTCAAGAAAATCTTTGTGAATTGTAAACAGATTAGAAACTTGTAATTACTGAAGCAAACAAATGGTGGCAATTCATGAAGACTGGTTCATGGTAAAAAACTCTGCAATAGTTGGCTAAAAATTCATAATTTAATTCTTAAGAAACAGGAAGTGGAACAAAAAGAAACAGGAAGTACACAATCTTGGGCTCATGTAACAGAAGTAATGCACATATAAAACTAAAATCCCAAACCCAAGTACAGAATACCTTTCCTGTTAACAGAAGTACTCTTGTCTCTTCTGAAATATAACTCTTATCATTACAAAAGTCCTATTGAAAAACAAAAACAAAACCAAATTGAACCCACACTTTTATTACACAAATGACTTATCAGGCATTGTACTTTGTAATAACAGTTATATTCGTGCTAACATATATAACAATTCACGTCCTAGACAAACGAAAGCATACATACATGTTAAAAAACTCATACTATTTTTTTCATGTCGCTTAGTACAAGCTGTCTTCAGTTTATTCCTTATTTTTACGTATTTTACTGTCATAAAATTTACTTCTTTGGGGCTTTTAAAATAGTGAAAATGGTACACTATGCTAATACCACGGAAGTATTTAATATTCACTAAGGAAGTCCACAATGGATCTCAAGGGAGTTATCCATGGAAAGAAAGAAATCATCAACCTACTAGGAATGGTTGTGTATGAATATAACCCAGCTGATTGTCAGGCTAAAACCCAGCTGCTTGTCAGGCTTGTAAATTCAAGGCCAGCCCATTCAACTTAGCAAGAGCCTGTCTCAAAATAATATTTAGCTGAGTGTGATGGTGCACACCTGTAATCCCTGGGAGGCTGAGGCAGGAAGATGGCTCCTGTGGGTTTGATGCCAGCCAGGGGAATATAGTGAGTTTAAGGCCAGCAAGAGCTTGTCTCAAAGGATGCGGAGAGGGGGTGGGTGCTGGAGAAGAGATACAACTTAGTGCTAGACCACAAGCATGCACAAGGCCATGGGTTCAATTACCAGTTCTATTAAAAAAACTTTTAAAAGTTGTCATGCTATTAAAAAATATTGTTTTTTAAAACCAGGAGTAGAAGTACTGTTCAAACTACAAAGCATACCACTGAAACATAGTTGAGTAAGTTGGGCATGACAGCACATGCCTGTAATCCCAGTACTTGGGAGGCTGAGACAGAATCTAATTCTGGTGGCAAGAATTTGGAGGCCAGCCTGAGCTATGTAGTAGGTCAAAACCAGCCTGAACTACCTAGCAAGACCCGTATCAAAAAACTATTTCTTTTGGGCAAAGATTTTCATATAGCTAAAATAAATGTTATAAAACCTGGCTACCAAAGTTTACTCATTTTATTTCTGAAGATATACCATCACAACCAGGTTCATTATCTTAACAAGTTTGATGTTCTACTGTTTGAATTTATGCTGATTCGAAGCAAAATGTTAGAAATATATAAAAATTATATACTTAAAATAGAAAAACCTAAATTATATTAAGCAGACTAAAAATAGTATGAGTTACAGGTACCCCCCCCCCCAAATTGTGTCCTTTGAGACCATTTAAGTATAGGAACAAACAGCAATTCATAGCTGGGCATGGTGGCTCATCCTGTAATCCCAGCACTCAGAAGGCTTCAGGCAGGTGTATTACTGTGAGTTCAAGACCAGCCTGAGCTACAAAGTGCGCTCAAGGCCAGCCTGAACTGCATAGTGAGACCCTGTCTCAAAAGACAATAACAACCTAAAAAACTCGAAAACAGTGATTCATAACTTGTAGCTAAGTCATTAAGACATTTATTCCAGCATTTTTTACTGGTTTTGGTGGTGGTAGTGGTGGATTACCAGGGATCCAACTCATGACTCTGCACTTGCCAGGCAAGCACTTGTGCCACTGAGCTACATCTCCAGCCCAAGACATGTCTTCAGACTGCTACATTTTTTTTTTGGTGGTACTAGGGACTGTAGTCAGGACTTTGTGTATGCTAGGCAAGGACTCTGCCACTGAGCTACATCCCTTGCGCCAGAGATTTAATATTTTATGGTATTGTGAATGCTATGAACATGCTGTTGCAGTCATGGCCTGAGTGATCAATAGGTTAAAGATAAATTAAAAGGCTTACTTAAGAATATGGACAAAGATAAGTAGATTCAGTTTAGAGGGCAAACACCATTTTGTTGTTTTGTTACCAGGAATCAAACTCAGGACCTTGGGCTTGTCTGGCAGGTGCTGTGCCACAGAGCCATTTTCCCAGCTTCCATTGTTTTGTTTTTTGGCACAGGGTCTCATTATGTAGTTTAGGCTAGCCTTGGATTCAAGTACTACTGCTTTATCCTCCTAAAGTGCTGGGATTATAAATGTGTGCCACCAGGCCTAGTGAGAGGGCAAACATCTTTGACATCTTTATTATTTCTCTCAAAAGCAAGCCAAAGAAAATGTTGAAAACCAAATCAATAATGAAAATTAGTTCAAAATTTTTAGCAAAGTATGGTTTTAAAATTTTATTTTTAATTTTAATTTTTTTCAAAACAGCAAATTTTGGACTGGGGATATAGCTCAATGGCACAGAGGCAAGCACAAGGTCCTGAGTTCAATTTCCAGTACAAAAACAAAAAGTAGGAAGTTTTACTTCCTGGAAATTCTCTTTTAGAATAATTTAAGACAAGTATTATTGATGCCTATCTACAAGAATGAACATGTGCAAAAATCCTTTCGATGCTGTTCTTTCCAATTAAAAATATTTTGGACTCTAATACCATGTATCAAATGCTTACAGTGTGATAAAAACATAAACTAGATATTATTAACTGTTAGTATGAATGAACAATCATATTCTAGAGATAAAGAAATTGAGTCTAAGAAAAATGAACTTGCCCCTAAAATTGGATGTGGTCGATGAGAATCCAGTTCTGTTCATCAATCATCAAGATCAATTCCAACAACAGTAATGTTTTATGTTATAGATGGATATATTTATATTTATATGGTAGCACTTTTTTTTTTTTTTGTCAGGAGGGAATACTGAGGATTGAACTCATGACCTTGTACTTGCCAAGCAGGTGCTGTGTCACCGAGCTATATCCCAGGCTTAGCACATATTTTTTTAAACCTTTTTCATCTGTAAAATACTGAAGTGGGGCTGGGGATTTAGCTCCACGGCATAAGCACCTGCCTGGCAAGAGTGAGGTCGTGAGTTTGATCCCCAGTACCAACCCCCCACCCCCCCCAAAAAACAACAAAAAAACCCCAAAAACAAAAACAAAAAACCAAAAAACAAACTACCCAAAACCAAAAAACCAAACCAAACAAAAAACCTAAAATGGTTTTATAAAATATTAATTTTTAAAAATGTAAAAACTATTTTTTCTCTTAGAAATACTTGAAAGAATGTAAGAATATAAAAAGCTTGATTTATATTCTCTTACATAGGTAAAAATGATGTTATGTGCAGCTTTGTAATATGATATCCCAACCCTAAAGAAACACAGATATTTTTGGAGTTCATACTTAGTCTAAGCTCTGCCACTACGGTTGACAGTAATTGTAGAAAACTAAGGTGAAAAAAATTACCTTTTCAGGTTGTGTGAAAAACTTCATTGGGAGGACTGGATCCTTTGGTGAATCTGCATTACACAGAGCACTTTTACTATTTATGACACACAGAGCCACATCACATACTGTATATAGTTTCTAGAAAGAAAAGAAGGGAAAGGTTATAAGCCTATTTCCTTATTGCAAAACAATCACAAGTATCAATTCCACCAAATGTATAGTATAAAATAAAACAAGAAGGACACATGATTATTTATTTCTTAAACATTTCCTATTTATGTTCAGCAATGCTTCTGGGAAAAGGGAAAGAGAAAGACAAAGAAAATACCCCTAACTTAATTTAACATGAATGCCAAGTATATACTAGAAATAACAAATGAGTGACATACTCATTTTCTGTATTGCTATTAGAAGTATGTAAGGCAACATACTTCTAAATTTCATTGTCTTGGGGGTTTTTTTGGTGCTGAGGATCAAAACTAGGGCATGCTAGGCAAGCATGCTACCACTGCGATATACCCCCAGCCCAGTTTTACTATTCCTTATCCACCTGCTCTGTACAAGTTACAGGATTTTTCCTTTTCTTTTCCATTTTTTTCCCTTTTTCTTTCTTTCTTTTTTTAGGCAGGGCCTCCCTATGTAGTTCAGGCTGTCCCTGAACTCACTTTGTAGCTTAGGCTAGACTTAAACTCACAGCAATCCTCCTACCTCAGCCTCCTGAGTGCTGGGATTAGGCATGTGTTACCATGCCCACCATTTAGACTATTAAAGATTTCCAAAATGACAAAATTCAAGCTTGGCATAATGGAGCACACCTATACTCCCAGCACTTGGAAGCGTGAGACAAGAGGATCACCAGGAGGTCCATGCCAGCATAAGCTACGTTCTCAAAGCAAAAAGCAAAACCCCAACAAAACAAAACAGAACAAATCCTTTGTGATGAAATTAATAAAAACTATAACAATTTTATAGACATGCTATAATTTATAAATTATTGTATAATGGCAAGGAAATAAGCAAGTCAACATGTTTTTCTCTGACATCTTAATATCCTCTGGGGCAATACTCTCCTTACTTCATTTGTCTTGGATTCATCCGGAGACTGGGCATCTCTGGTTAATTTAATGTTTTCTGCCATCTTCTTCATAAAAGCATGGCTATTGTTTTCATTCTTTGTCATTAAAACTTCCAGCATAAACCACAGGCACCTAAATGGTAAACATATTAAAGAGACTAAATTAACTGCTTTTGCTTAATGAAATAAATACCTTATCTGGAAATTTTGTTGTCCAAATGCAATAAAAGTATAAAGAAAATACTACTGCTGGGTGTTTAGCTCAGCGGCTCAAGTGCCTGCCTGATAAGCACAGGGTTATAAGTTTGGTCCCTCGTACCAAAACAAAATTTAAAAAAACACTACTTATAGTAATTATTATCCTGTCTATAACATTCAGGCAAGAAATTAAATCATAAAAATATTTCCGGAGAAATTTTGATAGTTTCATAAGGCACATGAAGGCTTACATAACATTCCAGATATTTAATAAACATGTAGAAGATTTGAATGTGCCATACACCCAGCTATCACTTCTCAGCACACCAGACTCTGGTGTAGTTCTGGCATTTGGACTATGTGTAAGTTACACAGAAAACTCATGACTGATATGTAATCCTGCTGAGACATAAATCTGAATTGATGGTAAGAATATAAATGTAGCTATCAGCAACTTACCCAAACAGTTACATTTCAGACCATTTTTGTTGCTATTTACCTGTCAATATATAGTCACTAATATAGTAAGGCCCTGATTTTGAATGAGTTCCATTATGGGAGATTGATTATAAGTTGAATTTTGTTCTTTTTATTATTATTATCATCATTTATTTTCAGATTTGTTCTTATCTGACAAAGTTAGCCTGATACAGTACACCTGTGAAAGTTCACAAGTTGAATGTCTATTAAGTTGGGGACTTACTGTACATAAAGGGCATAATTAGGACATCTGAATTTCTAAGTGAAAGTGAACTCCAAATCAAGCTAAACATTAGAATCACTTGGGGAATTTATGCTGACAAATCTGAGGGTGGGGTTTGTTTATAATGTTATCAAGATGATTTACAAAAGGACTACTGCTTTATTAACACAGCCAATATGCAAATACTTTAAGAAATTAGCAGAATAGCTAAAATAAAAGTATTTCTTTAATACTTATTAACTTTTGCTAGAAGTAGATAGCTACTGGTACGTTGAACAATCAAATTAAGGGGAAGAATTCAAAGAAAACAAATAAAATAGTAACCAGTCACTATTCAGTAAGTACTTCCTATCCATTGGGTATTAAGCTAAGCATTTTGTATTGTCCTCATAAGAGTCTATAAAAATCCTCATTTTACAGATAAAGAACGTCTCTATTACCTGTCTAAAGTCACAGAGAGAAAAGATAGAACTAGGATTAAAACCAGGCTTCATTTTACCCTTTCATTAAAAATATACAACATAAATATAGTAAGCTAATATGAGGAGCTACATGCTAGAGAAAGGTTGACTCAAATTTGAGGAACTGTTTCTGTCTGTGAATACTGAAACCACTTCATTAATTCTTTGGATTCAGAATTCTATTGAATTACTAGAACTACTGTGTTAGAATTATTCTGTTATGGATAATGTGAGGAAGCATTCTCATCGTATTAGACTCACTTCTTTGAAAAGAACAGAAAGTACTGATAGTCAAATACATGTATTACAAAACAACACACTATACAGATATCAAAGTTGCCTTTTAGAATATGTTGAAAACTTTTTGAGATATGTCCCAAATATGTAAACGCATCACTGCCCCAAGAATATAATCACTGATTTCTTACCCATTCTATTTAGTATGCAGGTTACCATAATGCTGTATATTCTGCTTGCGTTATAACACAAAGCTAATTTCTCTCCTCCAATCTTTTCATCAAACTGCCTGGAATGCATTTTCCATAGAAAACATATCTCAGTGAATGTTCACTGTTTTGACGTAACTGAAAAACCAGGCATAGAAGAGAATTTCCTCAACATGGCAAAGGCCACATATAAACCAGGCAGGCATGGTGGCTCATGTCTGTAGCCCCAGCACTCTGGTAGTCTCAGGCAGGCTGATTCTAGGTTTGAGTTTGGCTTGTCTCCTTAATGAGACCCTGTCTCAAAATAAAAAATAGGCCTGGGGCTGTAGCTCAGTGCCTGTACCACTGTCTTGTACTTAAAACACTGCTGAAACAAACTAACAAAGAAAACACCACTTACGAGTTAAGTGAAAAGTGAAGGGAAAGACATCCTGTATTAATTTGTGGAAGATTTAAAATTTATAATACTACTACTCAAATCAGATTAAATGCAATATCCATTAAATCTCAATTTTGGCAGAAATGAAAAAAAATATAATCCTAAAAATTCATATAAAAGAAAACAATCTTGAGAAAAGATAAAAGTAATAGGATCCATACTTTCCAAATTTCAAAGTTACTACAATCTGACAGTGTCAAACTGTCATATGGAATATAGGTACATAAAGAACATGAACAGAACTAGGAATTGGGAAATTGATCTTTTCATATATGGCCCCAAAATTTGATATATCTATTGATGCATATGTAATTTTTTTTTTTGGTTGATACTAAGGCTTGAATTCATGTCCTTCTCATTGATACATCCCTAAGCCCATTTTATATTTTATTTTGGGACAGCATCTTGCTAAATTGCTCAGGATTTTATGATTCTCCTACCTGTGCCTTCCAAACCACTTCAAATACAGGCTTATCCTACCATACCTAAGGTTTAGACAACTAATTTTCGACAAAGGTAGTAAGATCAATGTTTGGGAAATAAAACCATCTCTTCAAAAGATTGTGCTGGAAAAACTAGATAGTCACAAATAAGAAAACAAACAAAACCCAAGAAAACTCTAATACAATTTAACTCAAAATATATCTTTTTTTTTTTTTTTTTACCAAATCCATGGCTTTCTCACTTATACCCCTAAGTACTTTGGATTTTTTAAAATTTTCATGTAGTGTCTAAGTTGCAGTATTTCTTATTCTGTAGGAGGCTAAAACAGAGGGATCACCAGCATAAGCCAAGCCCAGCCTAATTTTAGTGACTTAAATAAAAAATAGGTTAGAGATACAGCTCAGTGAGAAGAACCTGGGTTCAATACAAAGAAAAAGAAAAAAACACAGCAAAATAATATGCCCAATAAGGAATTAACATTCAAATAAAGAATTTCCATAACCTGAGAGCATTTATATATCCCTATAATCCTAGCACTAAGGCAGGCTGAGGGCCAGGGATTTAGCTCAGTGGCATAAGTGCCTGCCTGGCAAGTGCAAGGTCATGAGTTCGATCCCTAGTGCCGCAAAAAAAAAAAAAAAAAAAAAAAAAGGAGGCTGAGGTAGGATTGCAAGGAGAAATCTTGACCTGGGCAACTAGCGAAATCCTAATCTCAAAAGGCTGGGGATGTGGCTCAGTGGTACAATGCTTGCCTTGACCTCCAGTACTCACTCTCAGATTGCTTTGCAATTTAAAAAATACAAATTTTTCTTTTCTTTTTTCTGTGGTACTGATTGACATGCTAGGCAAGTGCTCCACCACTCAGCTACGTCTTCAGCTTGCCTACCAATTTACATATAGCTAAAAGGCTGTCAAACAGAGTTTGTACTCTAGGCAAATACATGTACCACTTTTTTATTTTATAAAAGTATTTTCTGGAATATCCCTAAATAAAAATTGTTTTCTAAGCAAGCAATGGAATTTTCAAGTACAAACATAAAAACCTAAAATTTTAGATTTCAAATTATGTGTTTTATAGAAAAGCAAACAAGGGCAAGTCTTGGGTTTTTGAGGAAGAAGTACAGGGGTATGGTAATAGCGTTTGAATCCAGAACCTTGAGTATACAGGTAAGCAGTTTACCACTGAGCTACATCCCCAGTCCTTTTAAGTTTTATTTTAAGACACTGCCCCAGTAAGCTTTCCAGTTTGGCCCTAAACTTGAGATTCACCACCTCAGCCTAAGTACAGTAGCCAAGATTACAAGTTTGTGCCTCTGTACATGCTTCAAGAAATTTTGAACCAAAGCACTGGGAGTAAAACTGAAGTCTGCTGAAATGTAAATATACAGGTTTAAAACATTTATATACACTTAATAAAAGTTCTAAACATTTTTCAAAACTATAGATTTATTGTAAAGTATTTGAGCTGTAACTGTTTAGTAGTAAGACTTGTCCTGCACAAAAAATTCTAACAAAATACAAGTTGAAGTATTAAGAGTATAAGGCAAAAAACAGCCATGAGGAAGGAATGTAAACAATTGCTCTCAGGTTTCTTAGAGGTTATCTGTAGATAAGTCTCATCTTTTACTCTTATATGCTGCACCATCTGGCAAATTCTACTCATTAAATATTTTACCATTTATTTTATGTATGAGCATATTTTTTTTTTTTTAATTTGACAACACGGATTGGGGAGTGAGCCAAGAACTACATGTAAACTACACACTGAGCCTTTTTTCACTAAGTTGTCTTGGCAGAATCTGAACTCGCAATCCTCTGTCCTCAGTGGCCCAAGTAAGGTACATGCATGAGCTGCATGCCTACTAAGGCAGCATCTTTCAGATACATGTAAAGGAGAGTATAACTGTTTCCCAGTGCCTCACATATGCTAGGCAAATGCCTACCTCTAAGCTTCAGCCTTAGACAAGCAAGGTATATATTTTTATTTCTTGAGTTTCTAAATTTTCTAATTGATGCTAAAAATCAATTAGAAAAAAAATCAATATAAGCAGTAAAAATCACACTATAAAAAATTTAAAATAACCAAACTAACCTATGGCAAAACAATTAGGAAGTTAAGTAACTGCACACAAGTAAAAAACAGAACAATCAAAAAGGGCTAGTTAGATGGGAACAATTTTGAAAGATGATATAATTTTACAGTAAATGAAAACATAAAAATAATTTTATTCTAATGGGAAACAATAAGAAAAACTCAGTAATTTTTAAAAAGTAAGAACAGTATGTAGAATTCTTGAAAAAATGTAAGACTTACTCTTTGATATCACGAAGCTGATCAACATCTTGTGATCTTGTAAAATCTGGATCATGGGCAAGCAGGTGAATCATGTATGGAACTACATATTCAGGCAACAGCGACAACAATTTTTCTACAGTGAAAACATTATTAACAACAATAAGATAGCTTTATTTTTTAATTTAATTTAGTTTTTGAGACAGGGTCTCAATATGTAGTTCAGGCTGGCCTTGAACTCACAGAAATCCTCCTGTGTGCTGCAATTACAGGCATGAAACACCATGTCTGGCTTTTAAAAAACAGCTTTTATAAATCCTTCCTAAGTTTTAGTTCTAACAACTTGTTTCCTTTTTTGTTTTTAATTATTTACAAATTAGAGGCAACATAATATCTACATACCACTGAAATACTTTTATGTCAGTTTTCAAGGATACTAATGCGTAAAGATGTTTGAAAAATGATAAAAGTAAACATTTTACTCTGAGCAAAGTGTTCAAGTGAAACTACTGCTAATTACACTACAGTTCAATTACACAAATGCTTCATTATATAATAAATAAGACTCAAAATTCAAGATGTTAGTTCTTAAACTAATCATAAGTACATCAGTAGCATTCTATAAAACTATCAGTTTTATTATAAACTATAATAGAAATATATGACCTCCCCTCACAAACTGATACACTGATAAGACAAACATGCCCACCTGGGAAATGTCAGTTTCTTACCAGTAGCTATAGGGTTCTGCTTAATGTACTCCCTTCTTATACTGATGTTTTTTAGTAAACACTGCCGTGCATGTGCTCTTCTCTCCTTCACAGGATCTTTGGCACACAAGGCAAAGATTGCCATATACTCTAACGGGAGCAGTAGCTTCACAAGTGCCTTATGCAGCTTCTGAGCAAATATTTGCCTGACTTGGTAACACTCATCCTACAGCAACACAAAAGGAAAAATACTTAAAGTTGGCAAATAGAGATTTAAGTATTAAAACGTCTTATGTTTCTAAATAATAATTATATAGGGGCAATAAGCCATTTAATATTTGGAAGATGTTTAGTAACAATCTCTTCAAAGCACATTCAGTGAATCTGAATACATAGAAAAAGAAACGGATTTAACTTTGAAGACAAGTATTTCACAAAATACTTACATTAATAACAAGTGCACAGAGCTGAAACTGTTCTGGAGTAATAATTTCGTGGTAACAAGGTTCCTGAGCAAGCTTCATTATGGCACTGCCAGCAGCTAATCGCAAGCGAGACATATCAGATTTACTATAAACAAACAAAAAAGAAATAAACATTTCCTAGAACCATTAACACATATGACAATTCTGATCCTTTTATTTGGGGCTGGGGGGAACTGGGCATTGAACCCAGAGAGTGCTAAGCTACATATCCAGCCCTATTTATTTAGTTTGAGACAAGGTTTCACTCGATTGCCTAGGCTGCCCTCAAACTTGTCACCCTCCTGGCTTTAGCCTCTTGTGGAGCTTGGCTTACAGATGTGTACTACTCTGCCTGGTCTTCTGATCCCCCTTTGAGTGGAACATTCATGAAGTATAATTTTTTGCTTGTAACAGGGAAAACTGTTCAATTCCTTGTGACTTTCTGATACCAAATTTATTTGCCTTCATTTCCAGTCATGCTCTAGCTTGACCTATGTCATAGCCAAACAATTCTGCTTATTCTTTTTACCAGACAACTGCAATCCTCTGAAGAGCAGTTACATTAGGATCTGGACCCCTCATCTCAAGTATACTCACTAGAAAACTTGATTAAAAAACAAAATCCAAAGAATTATAAGCTACCTAATATTGTTTTACATTAATTCTTTATTTTTAAAAGTTTTTATATTTTGATTTTCAAAAATTTTTTTTGGGGGGGATCAGGGATTGAACTCAAAACTGCACGCTTGCAAGGCAGGTGCCTATGCTGCTGAGCTTAACCCCCAGCCCCGATTTTCAACATTTTAATGATTATATATAAAAAACAGGAATCTAGTTTAATCCTACAGATATCTGATAAAATGGTAGGGAAGTAGTTAGGAGGGAAGCACTATCAGAAAAATACCTAAAAAGAAAAGATAACAAGATTTTGACTTGGTCCTTCCATGGAATGAAGTTTTCAAAGGGCACCTAAGAGGTCTTGGCCATGCACCTCACCTCATAACCTAAAAATGGTAAAATGTGACAGCAAATAGGAATGAAGTAATGAAGTTTTCCTACTTTAAGTTCTAAGAGGAACATATCATGGCCTTGTGTTCTGAAGACATCAGGAGATGGGAGAAAAACCACTGGGAATTTTGTTTGTCACACAAGTGGAGAAAACAAGGTGCTGTGATAGCTGGATTAAAGTGAACACTGATAACCATGTCGGGCTCTCAAATGGCTTCTGCAGGAGATGAATCAGTAAAGAAACAGCAGCCATTAAGTGAGTGCCTACTCTGTGCCAAGCAGAATGTGCAAGATTGTAAAGTCTTTCTCTCATTTCATTGTAATTCTTACAGAGGAGGAAACTGAGGCTTAGAAAACTAAGTGTTTTATAGAAGTTTACCCAGCTTGGATATGGAGTTGTTTGTTTTTTTTTTTTACTGTCCCAAGCTAATGTCATTATGTTTAAGATTGAATTGAGATCTAACGATCCAAATTTGTATTCCATAGTTAAAAATCTTCCCACTTTTTGTGACCAATAATATTGGAAAAAACGTGTCTGGGCGTATATGTTCATGGTGCCTGGGTGTATATGTTCATGATTCCTTTATTCTACAAGTGTAAAAATAGCCCAAAATAACATTTAAAAATGAAAAAAAAATTTTTTTTTTGCTGTGATGGGGATTGAACCCAATGTCTCATGTATGCTAGGCAAGAGCTCTACCACTGAACTATACCTCTAGTCCTTTCTATGTGTTTGAGACACGGATCTGCTTAATTACCAGGGATGGCCTCAAACTTACAATCTGCCTAGCCTCCCAAGCAGGTATGGTAATAGGTATGAATACTGCCCCTGCAGATGAGTACATCTTGCAATCAGAAGAATAATGATGAAACCCTTTTTCCTGATTCCACTAAGCAAAACAGATTAGCAATCCCTCCCCCATTTGATAATGCAAAAGAGGTATCAGTAATGTTAAACATGTCTCAGGGCTGGGAAGTTGCTGAGAAGAAGTATGCTTGACTGGTAAAGCAGGAGGCCCTGGGCTACAGACATCCAACACTGCAAAAATAAAACAAGTTGAGCACAGTTACAGTAGGAGAATTGTAAGTTTCAGCCTAGTTTAAGTAATTTAGGAATATTCTACCTTAAAAAAAAAAAAGTCTTGAAGATATAGCTCAGTGTGAGGATCCTGTTTTGTTTTACCACAAAAACAAATAAAAACAAAAAACTGAGCGTGGTTGCACATGCCTGTAATCTCACTACTCCAGAGGCTGAGGCAGGAGGCAGAAGGATTAACATGAGTTTGAAGCAAGCCTGGACTACACAGTTCAAGACCAGCCTGGAATACATACATAGTGAAACTTTGCCTCAAGAAAACAAAAAACAAATGAACAAAATTCAGGTAAGTAACACAACAGTGCCTGGTATCTAATAGTTACCAATAATGAATGCATAAATGAATGATTAAATCTCTGTCCTCTAACAAAAAGTATAATTATATTACAATTACAAATCTTTAGGTATCTCAGCTAGTATGTTTGCTCCTAGTAAATTAAGAATTTGAAAGAAATGAGGAACTTTTAATTAAGCTCTTTTTTTTTCTTTTTGGTTTCTTGAGACACGGTCTCCAGGCTGGCCTCAAATTTGTGGCGATCCTCCTGAGTACTGGGAGTATAGGTTTGCACTACCATGCCCAGCTGGGATTTGTTTCTATTATAAAAGAAACAGGGCCAGGGATTAAGCTCAGTGGCTTTGTGCCTGCCTGGTAGGCACGTAGTCATGAGTTCGGTCCCCAACCCCCAAAAAAGAAACAAAACAAAAAGGATACTGCAGTTTCACAGATTTGAAGACTTTGTTGAAATATAAAACAATTTGCTTTTTCTTTGGCATACGTAGAACCATATACTTTCTTGTATGCAACCCACAAAGACGCTTCAACTGCCCTTTCTCTGAAGCACCACTAAGACTTTTATGGTACTTAAGTCTCTCCACTCGTTCTATCACTTTATGTATTACTATTGTCTTGAGACAGGGTTTCACTATGCAGTTCAGGCTGGCCTTGAGCTCACTTTGTAGCCCAGGCTTGTCTTAAAGTCTCAATGATCTTTCTGCCTCAGCCTCCTGAGTGCTGGGATTACAGGAGTGCACCATCATGCCTAGCTTGTTCTGTCACTTTAATGTAGGGTAAATTCCATGAAGGCAGTCGTTGATTACATTTTTTTGTAGAGTAGAACAAATATTTCTGTAACTGATTCAGATGTTGATATTAACTGTCACACTACACTATAGTTATTACAACTAGAAATTTACTGGTAGGTCAGTCTTTAGAAGCAAAGAAAAATTTTAAAAAATAAAAGCACTCTGAAGGACATAAACCCAAGAAGAAAGCATGTAGGATTTGATCTCAAAGCATAAAGTGCAATTACAACATTAGGTAAATAAATCCCATGTAAACCCTTGCCAAATTTCTGAGCTAAGGAAATTGGGAAGGCAGAAAAATCTCACCTGATCCTCTTTTGCTCTGTCAGGTCACCCTCACTAACCAACATCGCCGATAATAAGCGAAGAGTTGAATTGGCAGATTTAGACTGGTTGTTTTTCATACCCAACAGCCACCTTACCAGAAGTTTAATTGCCTGTACCTATAAAATATTAACATGCTAAAAAAAGAAGGCAATTTAAAATTCCAAGGGGAAGATTATATGAATGAGATTAATGAGCTTTACTTATCAACAGATTTTTATTATAAAAGTTTATTGGATAATATGTATTCTGTGTTTAATCCGCACCAAAAATTTTCCTCAGAGATGTACATGTATTCAATTACATAATCTCCAAAACAACTCCTTGAGAGAGGAGGTAGGTATTCTTAGTTCCAACAGATAAGCAAACCAAATGACATGACTCAAGGACTGGCTCCACAACTCAGGCGGGCTCTTTTTTTTTTTTTGGATAGGATCTTGCTATGTAGTTCAGGCTGGCCCTGAACTCACTATGTAGTCCAGGCTGGCCCTGAACTTGGGGTGATCCTTCTGGTTCAGCCTCTTTGAATGCTGGGATTACAGGTGTGTACCACTGCTCCCGGCTAGAACTCAGGCTTTTTTTTACTGAAACACTTGCCTAAGATTTTTACATTTTGTTAAAATATATAGTTTAAAAGTAACTATTTAGAAGAGTGATTACTAGAGCCTGGGAAGGCTCTGAGGAGGCAATGCAGGAGGATGTTTAATCAGTACATGAATGCACTTGAAAGACTCAGGGCCAGGGGTTTAGCTAAGCGGCACAACGGCCTGCCTGGCAAGCGCGAGGTTTTGAGTCCGATCCCTGGCACCAAAAACCCCCCCAAACAAACAAAAACACAAATTCATGAATGCAGTTGAATAGGAGGAGTAACATCTAACGTCCTATACACAGTAGGATCACTATGGTTGACCATAACTGAGTATTTCAAAATACCCAGTAGAGAATATTTAGAATATTCCTAACACAAGGAAATAATAAGTGTTTATTTGGATGGACTTCCTAATTATTCTGATCTGCTTATTATACATTATATGCACATACTGAAATGTAACACCGTGTTCTATAAATATGTACAATTAGTATGTCATTTCAAAATGAAAATAACTGTTGAACCTATGCTGATTAAAAACAACTATTTAGGTAGGTGTTTGTATTTTTGTAATACTGAAAAACTGAAGACACCATGAAGTCTGGTTCTGTCTCATCTAACACTGCAAAAAATTGGATTTCCTACAATTATTTGAAAGGACCTACTCAAAAGACTTAACAATACACTACGTGAAAGAGTTAGCCAATGAATCTAGGTATTATTTACTATATTTACTGAAAATACGGAAAAAAAGAATTGCGAAATACATAAATGACTATTAACTGAAATAGATTATCAAAGGTGATATAATCTTTCATTTTAAATTTTAAGCTCACCACTTCAAAAATTAGCTCTCTTGAAGCTTAATTTAAATCTACCAAAAATCTGACAATTACTTGTCTCTGCCAAAAGAATGCTCGTTGGCATATAGACTGTGATAGTGAGGCTAGAGATTAAGATGTCTGTGAAAACAAGCATTCTATAGTCTTGTACACAAGTCATCCTGAGACTATTTTAGCAGGCAGAGGACTGATGGGTGATCAGAAGCAATGAACAAGTATAATTTCTTTGAGAAATAATACCTATTTACTGTGGATTTTAAAATTAAAGCACCTCACTAAAAAATGCTTATTTCTTGTGGTACTGGGTACTGACCCTAGTACCTTGCAGATGCTAGGCAAGTACTCTAGTACTAAATTATATCTCTAGTGCACTGTAAAAATTTTATTTTGAGGTAGGGCCTTACTAAGTTCATCAGGCTGGCCCAGACTTTATGATGTTCCTGCCTCAGCTTCCCAAATAGCTGGGACTACAGGTGTATACCATCACACCTAGTTTGCTCATTAACTATCAAATTAAAAAAGGAAGGGAGGGGGAAGAAAAGAATACCTATAAACCTTGTTTTCAACATAAACATAATCAAGACCCACACAAATTTACCTTTGCTAGTACTTCAGGGGAAACTTCTTCATCAGGAGACCACAATTTCCCATTCTTTTCACCTGTTGACTATAGACAATTGAACAAATTTAGCTTTTAGAAAGAGAAGTTTTAAATTTTCTCATGAAATTTTTCATGCTGAGAAATCCAAGTTCTGGCAAACCTACAGAAAAGTCAACACCACAGAGCTTAAAAAAGAAAAAATTAAAAATGATATACTCCGATTTGACAACATTATAAATCTATATAATCAAGACAACATATGACTGGTATAGAAGGGTGAAAAGAGAATCCAGGGATAAACTGTTTTTGACAAAGTGCAAAACCATTCTTTGGTGAAAAATTAGACTCTTGACTAAATGGTGCAGGGAAAAGCTAATATCCACAGACTGAAAAATGAAGCTGGGCTGTTATACCAAGTATAAAAATAAACTCAGATTTCACTGAAGATCTTAATTTATAGCTAACATTATAAAATTAAAACTATGAAAAATGTAACAGGGATGATTCTCATGAGCTTGGATTTGATAAATACTTCACAAAGGTTTAATATCAAGAATATATAAAGTCTTACAGCTCAACAATGACAGAGACAAACAATCTGAAGAAAAGCAGTAAAGATCTGAATACATATCGCTCCAGATACCAAAATAGTCAAAAAGTATATGAAAAAGATCCCCAGTATCTGTAATGGTTGAAATATCATATGAACTTGAGAAGTTTAGAAGTAACTCAGCAGGGGACCAGGGTCCGTCCTTTGCAATATCCTCAGCCTGTGCGAGAGAAGGACAGGCAGACAATGTGAATGCTACATCCATGCAAGTGTTTGTGTATGTGTGTGTGTGTGGGGTAGCATGCTTGCAATATGAATGAGGCTTGTTTTCTGGCTGCTTTTGCTGGCTGCTACCTTAAAGTGTCACCTCTGTGCCATGCCACCCTGCCTTGGATCCAGCTGATTACAGACTGAAAACTCCACAAACTGAGCCAAACAAATTTTTCCTTCCTTAATTCTGAGTGTTAGGTATTTTGTCTCAGCAATGAGAGAAAAGTAACTGAAACAGAATTTGGTACCAGAGAAACAGGGTCATTGCTGTGACTATATCTGACTATGTGGTTCAAGAGCTTTTGGAAATGGCTTTTAGAAAGGGACTGGAAAATTTAGGAGATATAATAGCGCTGGAATGTCTTAGGCTGTACTGTATGGGAGATTCTGGTCAGAATTCAGAAAATCAGAAGGCTGATTCAAATCCTGCTAGTAGAGACCAGGCTCAGGAGGTTTCTGCTGGGAAGGACTATATTGACTGGTGGACTCCAAATATGGTATTTTATGGTTTGGCAGGAAGTTTGTCTGCATTTTGCTTGTGTCCAGAGACTGCCAGAGACTTAGATTAAGGGCAGTGGACTAATTAATCTGGCAGAAGAAAGTTCAAGGCAGTATAATGTTGAGGCAGTGGCATGGCTACTGTTGAGGGTTTTAGCAGGATTTATGTTGCAAATCAAGAGCCCAGGAAAAAGATGGAAAATATGAGTTTGGCCAGAAAGGAAGGTCCAGCAAAACTGTAGACTACAAAGACATAGCTCAGGAGATCTCGATTGCTGAGAAGGAACAGAATAGAAAAGACAAGAAGCAGTAAGTCTCTACCCTTTGCAGCCTGAAAACTGCAAAAGTGAAAGACTTTGCTATGAGGACAAAGTCATAGGGTACCATATTCCAGAATGGCAGCAGCATGGAGAATTTGTTCCTCAGAATTGCATTCAGAGTACCCAGCAAACTAGGCACTTGATCCCTACAGCCAAGAGAGAGGAAGGCCTAGCTACTGCTCCAGCTGGCAGCAGACCCTGGCATCATCTGTGTGGCATTGGTTTTAGATGTATGTATAATGCAAGAGTTTTGGGGTCAGGAAGGCTTCTGCCCAGATTTTAGAAGACCTGGGAGGCCAGGCCCTGTGCCCATGAGAGAGCAATGTGTGAAGCTATAAAGACGGAGCCTAAGGTGTAGTGAAGACGCCAGAAATTTGTAGAATCCAGGAATGTGGATCATCTGAGGAAACTTGCAAGGAAGGAGCAGTGGGGCGAAGAGAAAAGCCATAGCAGCTGTAACTACCAGAAGTACTCTACAGACAGAGCCACTCAAGCTCTTTGGAGTTCACATGTGGCAGACTGCCTCAGATGATGCACATGAAACTACAGATTTAATACTTACCCTGCTGGATTGTGAACTTGTTTTGGTCTCATTCCTTTGTATCCCTGTTTGTAAGTTTTGGAAAGAAATATATGTCTTTTGCCACTAAATGTTGGAAGTGTTTAACTTTGCATTTGTATAGGGGGTTGCAGCTAAGAGTTTTTTTTAAATCTCAGGAGACTTTGGACTTGGACTTTTCAGTAATGATGAAACTGTCAGGACTTTGGCAAATCTTAAAGATGCCTTTTGCATAGAGATGTGTATGAGTCTTTGGGGGCCAAAGGAAAAATGTTACAGTTCTAATGTAATATGTTGATAGACAATACTGGTTCTTAAGGATTGTTACAGTTTTATAACGTTAAAGTTGTTAAATGATAAGAATAAGCATGTCATTGTATCTGGAAACTGGTTTACAGAAATGTGTCTAGTTGTCAAGTTGACATGGGGTGGTTTATAACAGTTGAAACATATTAACTTGAGAAGTTTAGAATTTTTAACTGAACAACTCAGCAGGGGGCTAGGGTCTTCACTTTGTAAACATGCTCTTCCTGTACAAGAGGGGTGCAGGCTGCTTTTAATATGAAGGAGGAAAAGAAGCTTGTGCTCCCCTTTTTTGCTCTTTGTTGCTTTTGCCATCTGCTGTTTCCATGAAGTGTTGCTGCTGTGCCATGCCACCCTGCCTTGAAGTCAGCTGATTATGGACTGACACTTCCACAAACTGAGCTAAACTTTTCCTTCCTTAATTTTGGGTGTTGGGTATTTTGTAAGTAACTGATAACATCATTATCAAAAACATAATGAGATACTATCATGGTTAACTCCCTAGCATGGTTATTATTTTTTATAAAAGGTAAAACTGGAGCAGAGTAAATAACCTCTCTGAAACAGTCCAGATGCTGGAATATAGCATCATGGGGAAGACAAGAAGAAAAGAAGTGGGTCCCCTGGACCTAGGAAGAACTTAAAGTGAGAATTAAAGCCCACGGAGAGACTAAGAAAGAAAAACTTAAGAAGGTGGTAGCTGGCAGCACCTTCACCCAGAGCTGGACCCACTATGTAAGAGGAGCTGTTGGAACCTGGGGACTAAGCCTCTGAGGCATGGAGGGGAGGGGCCGACACAGAGGACTGTACTGGCTGGAGGTGAGTGCAGAGGGTTCAGTTTTGCAGGAGAGAGACTGGTTAGAAGCCACTTTGGAGTCAGGCAGGATAAGCCCAGAACCAGAACTATAGCCGGCTCCCTCCAACAGCTCCTAGCTGGGGCATTCCAACAGCCATCGCCAAGGTTCCCCACTGAGATAACCAAAAAACCAGCTGGGACTGGAGGTGGTGGTCCCCATGCATACTCTTATTAACAACTATGGTGGGAGCTCCCTGATGTTAACCAGCTTGGTAGAGAGGCAGCAGCCAACCCCTCCCCCTACCACACCATTATGGTAGATCCTATCAGTTAGGAGGCAGTGGGCCAGCCTTGCCCCTGCGTGCACTCCAACAGCCACTGGTGAGCCAAGCAGGCTAGGAAAAGCACACCCAATGATCACCATCAGATACTGGTAGCCAGTGCTAACTGGAAGAATCAAAGTCTTGCTTTTGAGAAATTATAGCCAATATAGGAAGTGCCTGGGACCTCATTACCCATTTGTCTGGAAGAACCCAGGAATATGTCAAGATGAAGAAGCAAAAGGCAGACTCTGGTCTCTAACCCAAACAGATCTGGTCCAGGAGATATAAACACGGAAGAGATCAGGAGTCACACACCTGAAGTTTCTGAAGTGATGGCAACTAAAGTAAAGAAACAACTTCACAAGGCTATAAAAGAAACTAGAACAGAAATGCTATCTCAGATAAAAGAAATGAAAAACATAATAAAAGAGTTGCTAAGCACCTCTAAAGAAGACATAGATGGAAGAATAGAGGAGCACAGGAAAATGATGGAAACCTTGAATGAAGAATATAAAAAAGACAGAATACATGAAACAGATTCAAAGAGATTTCCTGGAAATTAAAAATTCCATCAAAAGCTGGCAAAACTGCCTGAAAGAAACTAAAGATAAACTTTCAAACCTTGAAGACAGGGTTGTAGCTTGCAATTGCAAAAGTAAAGATCTCCTAAAAACAATAAGGAGCCAGGAAGTAACAATTCAATTGCTGCAAGACAACCAAAAGGAACAGAACTTAAGAGTAATAAATGTGAATGAAAAAGCAGGGGTCAACACAAACAACAAAAAAAGTCTATTTACAGAAATAATTTCAGAAAACTTCCCAAGCATAGGAAAAAGAAATGATACTCAGATAAGTAAGGCATATAGAACTCCAGGAAGCCATAACCAAAATAAATCTACACCCAGACATATAATAATCAAGATCCCAGAAATTCAACACAAGAACAGAATATTAAAAGCTGTTAGAGAAAAGAAACAGCTCACCTATAAAGGAAAACCCATCAGAATCATGACAGACTTGACACAAAAAGAAAACAACTTCCAACCCAGATTGATGTACCCTGCAAAACCATCTTTCAAAATTAATGGAGAAACAAGATTCTTCCATGACAAAGTACAACTGAAGGAATTCATGATCACTAAATCAACCCTACAAAAAATACTGATGGACATTCTAGAGAGAGATAAAAAAAAAAGACCATGGTCCTAGGAACAATGGCAGAGGGGACACAGACAGTGGAAAGGAGGGGAAAAGTAGGCAGCCAATGGCAGCAAAACAGCATGGCAGAGATGAGGCAGTGCATGTTGGCCATAATCACTAATACAGATGGCCTCAATGCACCAATAAAAAGAAATACAGGCAGAGTAGATCAGGAGACAGGGTCCATCAATATGTTTTATAAAAGAAACATTTAACTCAAAGGAGGGTTCACAGACTGACAGTCAAAAGAGAACAATGCTCTATATAACAGGGAACCAGAAAGAAGTGGGGGTAGCTTTCCTATCAGCTGCAGAGTAGACAAGAAAGTCTATGGCACTTTTATACAATAGAAAGCTACTCAGCTATAAAGATAACCTTGAGGCTCTTGTAGGCAAATAGATATAACTTGAGATCATACTCATGGGTGAAATGGTTCAGAGTCACATAGGTGAATAGGGTGTTGTCTCCCTAGTATAAAAACTAAAAACCAAAGGAATTAGTGAGATCTAAAATGCACAATACATCCTGTGAAAGTGAAATGAGAGGAAGTGTCTAAAAAGGGAAGGCAGTGACCACTGTTAATCTATTATCATGATTTGAAACCCATACTGTTTTCATTGTTCTGTTTAGTTTGGTTTTATTCTGTTGTCTAATTTTATTATATATGATGGTACAGACAGCTATTTCAATGATAACAAAATATATTATGGTAGCCATTTCTGATTTCCTATTAGCTTGCTTTGAAACCCTGTATTGCTTTCATTATTTTGTTTTGACTGATTTTATTCCATTTGGTTTTGTTTGATTGTATCATGTCTGATGGTAGAGGCAACTACTTTGAAGATAACAAGATACATTATGGTACCCATTATGGTTTTACTATTATCTTGTTTTGAAGTCCTGTACTGTTTCCATTATTTTGTTTTTATTGTGTACTATTTTGTTTGATTTTATTATGCCTGATGGTATGGGCAATTCTTTTGGAGATAACAAAAGGCATTATGGTAGCCATTATTGATTCTCTTGTATTTTGTTTTAAAGTCAGGTACCATATTCATTGTTTTGTTTTATTGACTCTATTCTGTTTTATCTCATTTGGTTTTATTCTCTTCAAAATAAAAAAATTAAGAAAGACGTTTAAGTGTTGGCAAAGATGTGGAGAAACTTGAACCCTCATATATTGCTAGTAAAAAATATACAATGGAAAAATACAATATAAAATGGTATAAGGGACTGAGGATATAGCTCAGCAGCACAAGTGCCTGCCTGGCAAAGTACAAGGTCATGAGAAGTTTGATCTCCAGTACCAAAACAAAACAAAACAAAACAAAACAAAACAATACAATACAAAACAAAAAAATAGTTTGGGCTGGGGATATAGCTCAGTGGTATAAGCACCTGCCTGGCAAGCACAAGATCCTGAGTTCAATTCCTAATACAACAAAGGAAAAAAAAAAAAAAGAAAACAAAGTACAGTTATGTATCAAGCCTTCCACAATAAATGTCATTACTATGATGGCAAAAAAAAAAAAATTGAGAAAAAAATTAGTGCCATTACTTTGGGAACAGTCTGGTGATTCCTCAAAATGCTCAACACAGAATTACCATGTGATCTGGGAATTTTACTTAGATACATATCCAAAGACTAGAAGATAGGTACTCAAATGTTCAGTATCAGTGTTATTTACAATAGCCAACACAGGAACAAAAACCTCAAATGTCCAAAAGACAAAATACTGGATAGACATGAAAGGTGTATCATTCAGCCATAGAAAAGAATGAATCTGATATATACAACATGGTTAAACTTTGAAAGGATAAGTGGAATAAGGTACAAAGGGACAAACATTGTATGAGAAGAGATACCTACAATAGGCAAATTCATAGGCTAAAAAGTCATAACAGAGGTTCTCAGGGAATACAGTAATTGCTACTTAATGTGTGCAGAGTTTCTATTTGAAATGATGAAATAGATCTGGAAATGGATGGTGGTGGTGATCAGACAACACCGAGGATGCCAGGAAATGCACACTTAAAATAGCCAACTTTGTATTATGTATATTTTACCACAACTAGAAAAACAACTTATGTTAGAATAGTATCTGTCAGACAAGATGGCTATGTATAGCAAGATTATGAACTTTTTGTTGTTGTTGTTACTGTTGTTTTTTGAGACAGGGTCTCACTCTTTAGTTCAGCTTGGCCTTGACCTCATTATGTATCTTAGGCTGGCCTCAAACTCATGGTGCTTTTCCTACCTCAGCCTCCTGAGTGCTGGAATAACAGGCATATGCCGGCATTCCCAGCTGTATTCCTAATGTCCTATAGGAAAGTGGGATAACTATGCTTGACAACAATTAAATTGAATATTTGTGTTTTTTTTTTAGATAGGATCTCACTATGTAGTATAGGATGACCTCAAGCTTGTGATCTTTTTGCCTCAATTTCCTGAATGCTGAGGTTGCACACATGTGCCACTTTCCTCAGATAATTGAGTATTTTAAAATAGCTAGTAGAGGGGCCAAGGATTTAGCTCAGTGGGTTAAGCACCTGCCTGGCAAGCATGAGGTCGAGAGTTCAATCCCCAGTACCACCCCCCCCATCCCCTGCCAAAAGGCAATAAAATAGTAGAGAGGAGTTTGAATGTCCTCAACACAAAGAAATGGTATGAGTCTCAGGTCACAGATATGCTAATTATCAGGATCTGATCATTACACATTATACACATATATTGCAATGGCACACTGTGACATTAATATGTACAGTAACTTTGTGAATATAAGATTATCAACAATAAAATCCTCATCTAAGAAGTATGTAATCTCTAATTTAAAAAAAAAGCATCTTTTAAATTTCACATTTTTTGCCAGCCACATCTAACAGGAGTACAAACACATGAATGTACATACAGAGCAGGAAATGAATTAAGCATCCTCTTCCCACCTTGTCTACTACAATCCAAAACAGAGGAGGCTACAGGTGTAGAAGATGCACTATCAAGTGCTTTTCTTTTTTAAATTCCTAATATTGAGGGCCCAAGACTACTGGACCATGTGGAAAGGGGCAGAGAAGTTTTGCGTAACTTAGATTTCTGAAAAATTTACACTGAAAGTCATCCATACTGACCAGTCAGTAAGAATGGTTTGACTCTTTATTGAATCACTCTTTTAACTTAAACATTTGGTAAAGTGGTGGTTCTTAATGTTTCTGAATCGCTGGGGAAGCATTTTCAATCTTATTCCTGGGTTCCAACTCACAAAAGATGAATTACAATGACCACACTCAGATACACTTTAATGTCTGAAACAAAGTAAGAGTATACAAATCTAGTGCCAGATGTATAATGTATTTCCATAAGTTAAAATGGAGGTCCACTTAAATGAGAAGAGTGGGGCTAAAGATACAGCTTAGTTGTTAAATGTATGCTTAGTGTACCTGAAGTTTACTCTCCAGCAAAGAAAAAGAAAAAAAGAGAATTATATCCACACAGAGAAAAATAAATCTGCTTCGGTGATAGAAATGTAAATAGTCTTAATCTCAAGAGTTTGAATTTAATTGAGAAACTTACCCTGTCATTCATTAGTAGATCTTTCACAATAAAATTTGCTACTACAGATTTCATTGGGGAAGCAAACTGATCTGGTGCTAACATAGAAATGTGGCCCAATGAAACTAATGGAGTTATAAGTTGTTCTGGTACATCAGCATTCAGACTCCTACTGAGTGGCTATAAAAATAAAACAGAAAATATTACTAGTTTTTTTTACATGTCATGGAAGCAGATTTTCCTAAGCTCTCCCAAATTTAGCTTATCCAAATATCTGTTTTAATGATGCGATCACAATTAACTTCAACTTGCCTAATGCAATTTAAGACTGAAAAAATGTAGAAGATAAATAAAGGAAAATACATTAACCTGAAGTAAAAAGTGGAAAACAAGACTATTTCTGCTTCAACAAATTTGCAACAACCTAAATTAGGTTTGCTAGGTGGGTGAATTTCTTACCCCAGGGGACATTTTTAAATGACCTCGAATCATTAAAAAAAAAAAAAAAAGGTTCACAGGGTTCTGATCTTATTACTTCCAACTTATGGTAACAGGAGTATTTTTCTAGTAGCAAAATCAGAATAAGAATCATATATAATGAAAGGGAAACCAGATTAACTTTCAGATAGAGTTAAGTACTTAAACAGGGTGGTTCAAAGTCATCTCAAAACTGAAGATAAATGGACCACTGAACCAACATGGCTCAAATGAAGGGAAATTTTTCAAAATGAAGTTTTTGGAACATATAACTGGAACAGCTGAACATCCAGTGCTGAATAAAATAATCCCTGTTCCCAAGGAGTTTATATTCTATGGTAGGACTACATATACAGAACAACAAATCTAGCTTCCATCTTTATAAAAAAATCAGTTTAAGAAATTAAGACCAACATAAACATATCCTACTATATATACCTCAAAAATCTGTGCAAGCTGGACTTCTTTATTTGTGAATATGGCATGTATACAATGCACAGCCTGCTTTGCCTGGTGTGGAGTACCCCTCTTTGCTTTTTGATGTAAAATGGGAATTAAGGTCCTGCAAAAAATAACATTACAGTTTTTTTTTTTTTTTAACTCAAAAAGCCACAAACCATCTTTTCGTTGTCTATCACTTCCCCTATCTGGATGCAAGCTGGTAGAAGTCTCTTCTAAAATTACCTTTTTCTGTTCTCAAGAACAAAGAAATAGTCTTTCAAGACAAAGGCTACCAAAGACAATTTGTATTTTAAAGATACCCCAGGATTATGAAGAAGTAACAGCATCTCACCTCTAATTTATAATCTAAAACCTGTTATGTGATATATATTTTTACACTTACCTAACCCAAGTTCCCTTTTAGAAATCCCTTCAGTTATTTTAAAATAGCCAGGGAAAAATAGCGAAAAGCCAGATTACAGTAAACAGCTGAAAAGATACATGTGAAAATTAACCATGCAGACACAGATACATATACACTATTGGTGAAATGGTACTAAACTTGTCTAATAATTTCTGAGTACACTCACCATTTGTGATGGTTTTACATCTACACTCAAAAGGGGACTATCACCATAGCCATTATATAGGTGAGAAAAGTAATGGATAAGGATAGTTATTTAACCATCCTAAGGCCACGGTGGCAAACCTGTAGCACTTGTGCCATAGGCTATTATCACTGGAAGCTCTTAATTTGCCATCCCATTTTCCAAGGTGACAGATTGAAACTGGAATTTGAAAACAAGAATTTCTTTTGTTTTTTTTTGCCTTCTCTCCTTACCCTTCCTTATTTTGCAGAGGTGGGTGGTACTGGATTCTGAACCCAGGGTCTTCATACAGGAATATGTTCTCAGGTCCTTTTTAATTGTATTTTGAGATAGGACTGCTAAATTGTCCTGTACTTGTGATCCTCCAACCTTAGCCTCCCAAACTGCTGAGATTACATGTGTGCATCACATGTGGTAAGTATTCACTTCAAAACCAATGCATTTAATCTCTACACTGCACTTGAGGCTAAAGTTAAAGTCTTTCTATAGGACAATATGTAAATATACATTAAGGTCTTAAAGTATTAAATGGTGAGGATATGGGACAACATTAGGTGGAATGTAGAAAATAGCATGCTTATATAAATCTATAAAAATAGGCAAAGAAGTAGATAAACATTCATTAGAAATATACATATCAAAATGTTAACAGTAACCTATTTTTCTAGTATTAGCTTTTTACAATGAACGTAAGTATTTTTATAATCAGGAGAAAGCTTATAAAGCAAAATAAGAAAAGGAAAGACATTTGTCATCATTTAATGCAATTACAAAAGATTGTGTTTTATAGATCATAAAGTTAAAAGTAACATGCAGCAATGACTTCCCAAGGGTCTCCCTGTGGTAACAGAAGGCTAGACTTGAACAGAAATATCCAAGGTACTGGGCCATGCAGCTTAACCAGAACACTGGAACATACACCAGTCACCTACGACTGGTTTGGTATTTATGAATACACCTCAAGTTGCTTTCTAGAGGGTTTGAATTTATTTGGGATTTTCATGCCCAAGTAACTTTCCTGGATTGAGTACAATTTTTCTTTGATAAATTCATCAGCGTAACATAGCTTATAAAATAACACTATCAAAAACAACACTAACAAAACAAGATACAATTCTTATTAAACTTGTTAAACTGATACTTTTCAGTAAAACTGAAATGACACAAAAATGAACTTTAACCTTTATCACTGTTCTTTTATAGTAGTATAACCTAATGGTGCCATCAGCATTGTTATTGAGGTCTTCTGTATTACGCTTTTCTGCATTTCAGAGATTAATTCCTTCTTTCCCCATTTTTCTTTCTTTTTTTTAGCTACATCTTTTATGCTGGCCTTGAACTATGTGGCCCAAGCTAACCTTGAATCTGTGGTGATCCTCCTGCTTCATCCTTTGGAGTGGTGGGATTACAGTTATGGCCACCATACCCAGTGTCCCACTACATTTTTGTTTTGTTTAATTTGTTTTTTTGAGACAAGGTCTCACTATGTAGTAGCCCAGGTTGGCCTAAAACTCACAAAGATCTTACTGCCTTAGCTTCTCATGTGTTGGTATCACAGGTGTGCGCCATCACTCCCAGCCACACTACTCCTAACAAAAGGCTTGGGGATGGGGATACAGCTCAGTGGCACAAGTGCCTGTCTGGCAAGCATAAGATCCTTAGTTTGATTCCTAGTAACAAAACAAAACAAAACAAGAACAAAAGGCTTTATTTTTGTGTCCAAATTTAACTCTTCTATAGATACTATTTTTTATGGTTTCTTTTAGGATAGATTTCTTTTATGCATAGATCCTTTGCCTTAAAAAAAGTATTGTAAGTTTTCCTACCATGAAAAACCAGAAATTTTAGAATAAGTCAAAGATAACAGAATCATCTCTAGACTATAAAATCCTTGAAGGCAAGGAACAACTAAATAATTTTTTTTTGTATTTGCCACTGAAACACTGATAATTAAGGAGATCTAAAATAAATTTCACAAATTATTAGCTCACGAATTTAATAAAAATGTCCTATTATTCTCTGAAGAAAAACTAGTTTGTTTTTAAGTATACCATTTTTTTTTTTTTTTAAATCGGTACCAGGGTTCAAACTCACGACCATGCACTTGCAAGGCAGGCGCTTATGCCGCTGAGCTAAATCCCCAGGCCTGGTATACCATAAATTACTTGTCTATCTCTTGTATACTTGTGTACCTTCTCCAAAAGATGTTTCCCACATATTTAAAATCCAAACTCTCAGCAAATGATGACCCTAAAGGAAACCTCTTCAAGATAATAAAGTTGAAATACCAAAACGCAATTCTTTCTTATGAGAAGGAAAATGAGCTATAGGGAAAGATCAAGGTAACACAGTACCAGTGCCAATAACCAAGAAACTAATAAATATTTCATAATGTGCACTATTTGCCTCATTCTTTGGTGGAATATGAAGGTGTCAGTTATTAAGTTTATGATCCACTTATAAAAACATGAACATACACAGATTAGAAAGATACATTAATCACAAATTAAAGTACTACTAAATTGTTTAATAGCTTAATTAAATAGTTCAAGTTTGTTCCTCTGCCTAAATTTTAGTGGTGGTCGGGTAAGGCAAGGAATAGACAAAAAAAGATATAAAGAAGTTTTTTTTTTTTTTTAAATGAAAGTCTTTCCTTTTTCCTGTCCTACTATATCAAAGGGAAACAATGATTCTACAAGTGTAACACTTAAGAAACTTTTGTATTATCACGCAAAAATATACTCACGATCGTATCTGAGGAAGGTCTGTTTCTATTTTATGGCCTGTGTTTCTAAAAATCTGTATTGCAGCTTCTGCTACTTTGTCATCCTCCATTCTTAGGCACTGTAACAAGGACTCATATGTCTCTGCAGAGTGGAACGAGGTAGGATGTGTGAAAGATAGAACCTGGAGGAATAGATATAGCTTTGAGTACAGACAATGATTCTAATCCACTAACTACTTACTGGTGCAATTACATACAAGATGACCAAAAATTGCATATTTTTTCATTGATTTTTATAACAGGAAATATAAAAATGACATTTTTATTAAATATATTCAATACAAGAATCAACTGGCTGAACTAACACCTGCCTGCCTGACACTTGAGGTAAGCTGTTAAGTGTTTGAATTATTTTCTATAATAAATTGAACTTCAAGTTCTGGAACGTGTCAGCCACACATAATAAAGATTGTATGTCCTATCCTCTCTGGCAGTTAGTTGTAGCTAATGAGACATTAACAGAAACAACTGTGGTAGCTTTCAGTTATTTTTTTCTGACAATGGAAATACAGCCTTTGCCCTATTTTATTCTTGTTTATTCTGTTGATATGTAATATGCATGGCTCTTTTCTAAAGGAGTGTAATAGTCTAACATCGAATACTACTGTCAGCTTATTAATGACTCAGTCATCAAAACAAAATGCTTAGCCCGAGATTTAACCAACAAAAAGATAATCTTTAAGGGAATATATGAAGTGAAATTCATCATAAAAAGTTCACTCATCAGTGTGAGAAACCATCACTATGAAAAAAAAATGTTTTTTTGAGACAGGGTCTTGCTATGTATTCCAGGCTGGCCTTGAAGTCACTAAATAGCCTATTCTGGCCTCAAACTTGCAGCAATCCTCTTGCCTCACCCGCCTGAGTTCTGGGAGCACAGGTGTGTGCTACCATGCCTAGTTTATCATTGTGAACTTTTAATAATAATTCCAAGCATGTAATTATTCCTTTATTTGTTATATGAGCCCCAGCTGCCCTTATGTAACATGTCTACAAAGTTTATTTTTCTTTTTTTTTCCCAAAGTTTACTTTTCATAAAGTGGAAATAATTCAGTGTGCTATGAGAAATTAGAACTAAAACTAGAGAGGTTTGAAAGGAGGAAATTGAGCAGGAAGTCTTTATTAACTTATTTAATAAACATTTATCAAATGAGTCCAAAGCACTAAGATTATCTCAGTGGATTTTGCGGTGGTAACACTTAATTAGAAATTTTAATTAGAGAAACATGGAGAATTAAATTTGAAAAATGAAGTGAAAAACAACCTGTTAAAATCTATGCACCTGAAAGGTGATCTTGCTTTTAAAAATAATTAAAATCTTATTCATGAAACATCATACTAATTCTTTCCAAGGAAGTGGTATCTAAGAAGATCTCAGTAAAACCGCATTACTCTTTTCTACCTATTTTGCCTTTTCCCCTAGTTTGTAGTACAGTGGTTTCAGCATCTCTTCAGCTTCAACTGCTTCCCCTTACTCCATCCAGTGAAAGCTCTATCAAGTGCTGTGATTGTTCTAATGGCAGGTTCAAAATGCCTTGAGTTCCTTTCTGCCCAATGGCACTCTATAATCTGGAACCAACTTTTTTCTCCCATTACTCCACAAAGCAATCCTTCTTCAGTTATATAATGTCCACAGTATTGAGTCATTTGAATTAATTTTTCAATTTGTTGAACATTTTGAAATCTACTTTGACTAATAATTGCTGAAAGAAAGAGGGAAGTCCCAAAACATTTTATCATGTGAAATGCTGACTCTACTAAAGTAAAACACTATTTTTATAAAACCTGATCTCTACCATAAAAATTTAATCTTCTGAATAGTTTCCAAAGAAATAAGCCTCAGTCTTGTATATCCTGAAGACAATGCAAATTATGACACCATGGCAACAAATGGCGATATAACTGTTTCAAAAATACCTTAAGAAGTTCAAGTCCTGAACGAATAGCTGTATCTGGACTTACACCCTCCTCTTCATCATCTGCTGTCCCCTCTATTGATTTATTCATCAGTTTTACTAGTGCACTTAAAAAAAAAGAAAATGTAGATTAGTAATATTACAAGATTAGTAACTACCCTAATTGCATTGTGCTGGAATACATATCAAAGTTTAAAAGACTGGGTTCATAGAAGTTGCTGAGGCAAGGGAGGAGTTAAACTTTATCTTCTGTTTGACAATTGGGGTTATTTTTTATTCTCCTGAAAAAACACACTGTGTTATAATAATTACAACTCTACTGAAAATAAAACTAAAAGTGACATAGATAACTATAAGCAATTTAATACTGAATTCATTTACTTATATAAAGAAACTGTAATTTTAAGAAAAACAACAAAAGGCATTGGTAAGTGGCCAGTGATCATTCACTCAAACAAAACTCAAATAGTAACAAGCACTACTGGATGTAGTGGCACATGCTGTAATCCTGGTACTTGCGAGGCTGAGGCAGGAGGATTGTTGGGAGTTTGAGGCCAGGCTTGTATGCACAGCAAGAGTTGGTCTCAAAAAAAATCCCCCAACTCCCCAAAACAAAACAGCAATAACAACAAAGAAAGTAATTAATATGAACAATAATATTAATCTACTTGTAATTCATGCATTAAATGAGTAATTCTATCCCTAGAAATTAAAAGTAAAGAAGCAACTGATCAGCACCACGCCATACCGATGATCATATTCATTAGGGAAAAACTATTGTCCAAAATGATGAAATTTTTTTTTCAAACATACCTCCCACCACAAATAAAACAATATTTGGTGAATGAAAGTCAGACTATGTAGCCCGGGATGGTGGCGCACACTTACAATCACATAACTTTAGAAGGCTAAGACCTAAGGCAGGATAATCCTAAATTTAAGCCAAGTATCTAGGCAGCTTAATGACTGCCTCAAAAGAAGGTAAAAAGGCTGGGTATATAGCTCAGTATGAAGGCCTTGGGTTCATTCTCCAGTGGTACCAAAATAAACCACAAAACCAGGCAGAGGTCTGAGCGCAATCCCCAATACTGCAAAAACACAAATGTGATTTTTGGTTTGTAGACTATTTTGTCATCAGTAAACTGGAAAGTATTACTTCATTGGAAACATGTCAGTAAAATTATTATTTTGGATTGGCAGAAGTAGAAAATATGTATGTAGACTTGAAACATATGCTAGATTTAGCATTTGAACTTCCTCTTTTTTTGGGTACCAGGAATCAAACTCACTACCTCACACTTGCCAGGCAGGTGCTTGTGCCAATGAGCTAAAACTCTGACTCTGAACTTCCTTAATCCACACAAAAATTCTAAATCCATCCATCTCTTCAGTTGATAAATCATATTGGGAAAGCATATTCAATGTGTGTATGTAAATAAAAATATTAACTCGAAATATATCAAACCCCTTACCTGTTAAGCAGTCACTCCTAACTTATCCATACTCTCTCTGGCCCGAGGCACCTACTAATCTATTTTTTGTCTCTATACATTTGTCTGTTCTGAACATTTCATATGAATATAATCACAGTGTTTGGTCTTCTGTACTGACTCCCTTCACTTAGCAGAAAGTTCTTTCTCATCATTTACCCACATTGCATTTTACCCCCCATTCCCAATAATATTCTACTATTTAAATATAGGATTTATTATCAATCAGTTGATAGACATTTCAGTTTTGTCATTATGAATAATTAAGCTATAAATATGTATCTACAAATTGTGTAAACATAACTTTCCAGAAGTGCTGAAGTAGGTGATGGTGCATGCCTATAATCACAGTATTCAGGAGTTTCCCATAAGTTTGAGGCCAGCCTAAACTACACTATGCATTCAAAGCCAGTCTGGACTACACAGTAAGGCCCTAACTCAAACAAAGAAAAATAAAACAAAATACCACCATTTTACATTTCCATCAGCAGTACGTCACTCCTGTCTCAACAGAAAATTCCTTATCTGCCTTTTGTGGATAGCCACAAACAAAAAACAAATAAAAAACAAAAACAAAACCACTGATCCAGTTTTGTTGCTGTAGTTTTGCTTTTTTGATACTTTCATATACTTTGTGCCTTGCATCTTTTACAAAATAATTTCAAGATTTATCCATACTGCTTTTAAAATTTATTCATGTTGTATAATCAGCAGTTTGCTACTATTACCTATTAGGAATTCAATTGGATGGGTGTACCACAGTGTTTATCTAATTCCCAACTGATAGACTTCTGGATATTTCTAGTTCACAGATACAGTATAGTGATACCATGGTTGTTGAATTTGATTCATTCCAAATTTAAGTTCAAATATTGAAAAGTTTGAGAAGGGCTGGGGATTTAGCTCAGCAGCATAAGCGTCTGCCTTGCAAGCAAGCGGTCTTGAGTTTGATCCCCGGTACTGATTTAAAAAAAGAAAGAAAGAAAGAAAGAAAGAAAGAAAGAAAGAAAGAAAGAAAGAAAGAAAGAAAGAAAGAAAAGTTTGAGAAACTGAACACATTTTTCCAATAAGAAATAATGGAAAACCACATAATTGTTCCTGTACTTACAAATTCATTTTTCTGTGACTTTAATAATTTCACAATGATTTTTCTCTTTAACTCTATCGTGATTCTCTTAGCTTAAAGTAGGAAAAAAACCCCATAATGACAAATGCTTTAGCATACTAATACAAACACTATCTGTTGTCTGTGAGACCAGAGCTTAAACTGAAGCATCACCTCTTTGGGTCTGTGGTGAAATGCGATGCCCAATTTACTATTGGCCTGTAGAGGTTTTTTCAAGTTGGATTTTTGGCTCAACTACTGAGCAAAGTTACAACTTTTTTTTTTTTTAAAAAAAATTGCTGAACCAAGTAGTGGCAAGTTTGACCATGGAGCTATTTGAAAACTGAGTATCACTGTATTTTATGAAGAAAGCAACTAAAAGCAATTAAGTACAAGTCCTTATGTGAAAACTTTTTCATTCCTTTTAGGCAAATATATATTGTTGAGATTCTTGGGTTGGACTGGTGACATTATACAAAGTATGATAAAATATGGTGAATGTTTAATCTTTTTTTTTTTTTTTTTTGAGATAGGGTCTCACTATATAATTCAGGCTGGACTTCAACTCACTTTGTACCCCAGAATGGCCTCGAACTCACAGCAATCCCCCTGCTTCAACAGGCTGAATACCGGGATTACAGGCATGTGCCACCTTGCACAGCTAGCTGAATGTTTAAATGTAAAAAAAAAAATTATTATTTAAAAAAATTATCACTATAAAACACTATGTAATTAATCAACTTCAAAATATTGTCCGTCCCTCGCTTAAAACACTCTTCTTCTACCATACTTCTTGTTTTTTGAAGCAATTCTGAAACTCTTCTTTTATTAGTTTAGTTTCACTATTATGGCTGCCTTGATGTCCTGAACTGATTTAAAACATTTCCCTTTCATGATCTTTTTTGATTTTGGGTAAGGACCGTAAGTCACATGATGCCAAATCTGGTCAATCAGGTAGATGAGATCACATGATAATATACTGATAAGCTGTCTTCTTGTTGGGTGGCATTTAGCAGCAGCATTCACAAAAAAGGACTTCTAGAACTGTTTTAGAAAGTGGCATGAATGATGGAGTGTGTGTGTTAAAAGTGAGTATATTTTGAGGAGGATAGATGGCAACTGGTCTTTTACTGTAATTTTTAAAAATCTGAACACTTATTTATATTTAATATTACAAGAAAACTATTTTCCATCTGTCTTGGTTACTTTTTTTCCATTGCTGGGACAAAACACTCAACAACCAAAATTAAGGAAGGAAAGGTTTACCTAGCTCACAGTTTGTGGGCATTTCACTTCACATACTCAATTGACTCTAAGGCAGGGTGGCATGGCACAGGGGTAACAGTTCATGGCAGCAGAAAACAGCAGAAGCAACAAGAGCAAAAAAGGAGAGAGCAAGCCTTTTCCCCTCCGTTACATTGTATGTAGACTATCTGCCCCAGGATGGGTGTAGCGCTCACACCCATAATCCTAGCAATGGACCATGAATCAATCACAAACTCTAGAAACCTGCCTCCATGACTCCATGAGGCTTTACGTGGAACATTCAGACTCAAACCATAACATCATCTTACTAATACCTTACTAATGATCAGAATCATTAATTTTAGTCATACTTCAAGTGTGTACTTCTCATTTTAACTTGAATCTGCATTTTCCTAATGAGTAATAGTGTTGACTATCTTTTCTTGCTTATGTATTTTAAACACTTGTATATCTTATCTGGTGAAGTGTGTTAAAATCTCTCCACTTTAAAATTGGGTTATTTAGCCAGACATGGTGGCACATGCCTGTAAATCTTAGCACTTGGGAGGCTGAGGCAGGAGGATCATTGTGAGTTTGAGGCCCAGCCAGAGTTACAAAGTGAGTTGAAGGACAGCTTGAACTGCATAGTGAGACCCTGTCTCAACAAAACAAAATCAAAATTAAAACAAAAACCTCCAAATAAATTGGGTTCTCTTAATATTTACAGGTCTTTATGTAAACTATGCCAAGTATTTTTCCTAGTCTTTAGCTTATTGTGAATAAATTATGAATTTAGCTTTTTATTAGGAAAAAATCCTATGAAATTCTGTATAAATTGAAGACTAAAAGTGTTTTGAAAAAATTTATAAACTTGACCATTTGTAATGGTTTTTTTGGGGGGAAAGGCACATATTTTAAAATACTTATTGAAAACCTATCATAGACCAAGTCCCATGGTCTATCCTGGAAATAACAATGCAAAACAAGGCAAACAACCTTTTGGCTCTCATTGTGATGTTCTATTTACCATTATCACTCAGGAACTATAAGACTCAATTGCTTTTCTCTTCTATACTATACAACAAATCTCCACTGTTCTAATTTGAGTATAAATCCTTCCACTGAGCAAACTCATCTTTAACATAAAGGAGGAGAGTGGAGGCCTTGAGTGGAAACTTCTATACCTTATCTCCTGATCTCATCTAACGCATGCCCATTATTTTAAATTTGTTATGTCATAGGACAAGATGCCCTTCTTCATACTCCTCCTTCCTTAGAAAAGATGCTCCACAACAGTAATACTTTCTTTTCTTATCTTCAACCTTGCTTCTATTAGCATCTTTCAAATGCACGTTCTGTTTGCTTTGCGGAAATGGGGGTCTTGTTATGTTGCCCATGCTGGTCTCAATCTCCTGGAACTCAGGTGGGTCCAATTGCCTCAGCTATCAAGGGCAGGCTCTAGAGAAACACAGTGCAACCAGGCCCAACACCAAATGTATATTAATGTTCAAAATTCTTTTATTAAAAAATTCCTCTTCAAAATTACCTCACAGTAGCCAAGTAAGACTGTAGTGGGTAAGCCAGGCCAATTAACTAACACTAGGCGTGGGCAGTTTACTATATCCAGATATTCTCATTTGCCCAGTGTACAGTGATGTATTTAACAGCAAGCCCGGTTTAGGCCTTTCTGAGCTACAAAACTCTGAATTTGCTTCTGATGGTGAAAGAAAATTATTTTGGCCATTGTATTTTTTTTCATTTCCTAATTCCATTTTATGCTTTTTAGTAGTAAAAATATTTAATTGCTGGGTACCCTCCCCACCATGCTATCTTTTAGTCTCTATGGCATTCTTAAAATCTTTAATTTAATGAATTCTTGATCTGCTACAAAGTCCTCAATTACTGTTTTTCCTTAGGATTCAACACTTGATTAAAAAAAGTATTCATTCTCTTGGGTTTTGACCATTATCACAATGACTAATTTTTATTCATTATCTGTAGATCATTCACTAACAATATGCAGAGAAAACATGCTAAAGAATGAGCAAACACAGCCATATTTTGGATAATTTTCCATTCCTCTCAATTTTTTCTTTCAAAATCTTAAATATTATGGTTGGAATACAGGGAATTTCTTTCCTTCTTTTCTTTTTTTTGGTACTGGGGATCAAACTCACAACCAGGCAAATGCTTATGCCACTGAGCTAAATCCCCGACAGGAAATTTCTAAATATTCTTTTCCTAACTTTTTGGTGGTGACAGGGATCAAACCCAGGGCCCCATACATGCTAAGCATATACTCTAATCACTGAGTTACATTTCTTGCCCATCTAAAGATTGTTAATTCCTTCTGCCTTTGTTTTTTTATGTCTGATGTTTTCTTCCCAGAATAGCAACATTTTCTTCAGTATATATGTGTAGAGCAGTATGTTTTTTTTAATGCATTCATATTTATTCACACATTAAAACAGTAAGCAGTAATTTTTCTTTGTATTAGTATGCGTATTAGTAACAGTGCTTATTTTGGTAACATCTTTGAATGGCCCATTAAAATCAAATGGTACAGGGACTGAGGTATAGCTCAGTGGTAGAGGGCACCCTCAGCATGTTCAAGGCTCTGGGTTCAATTCCTGGTGCACATGTGCACACACAATCAAGTGGTATAGAGTAAAGAAACTTGACATATAATACCTAGGTTTACACTATGATTTTGCACATAATCAACTGTGGACAAATCACTTAGTTGCTTAGTCTGCAAGCCAAGGAGAGAGGCTTCAGGAAAAAAAAAATCAAACTTCAGACATCTTGGTCTCAGAAATCTAATCTCCAGATATAGGACAAATACATTTCCACTGTTCCACCTAACAAGTTTCTGTTGTCATGGCAACCTTAGCACACTAACACAAATTAATCCAGAGATTCAATACAGCCATAGCAGTGATTTACACAAGTGAAATAAATACTGGCTTGGGCACTAGAATCAGTCCTCTAAATAGGGATGTTTGGGGGGAAATGAGTAAGTGCTAGATACTACCCAGATGGGGTAGGAGATACTTACATGCTGTAAAAGTGATTAATGCAATAGAAAACCTTTACAGAATTTTATGAAAGGATACCATCAGAAGCAACCAAAATGTCAAGAAATTATGGGGCTACATAATCAGCTGTCAGTGCCTCAGACACCAGGCTACTTACCCCTAATTCTCAAAATCATCCAACAGGGAGATGTCATATGCACATAAGAACCCTGATAAGAGGTCTATTCCAGAGGCACAAAGTAGACTCCTGTTTTTTAACTACATTTGTTCAGTGGTGACCCTGGTTCTCTCGTGGATACAACATTCTCAAGCTTGTCTATCAAGAGAACAGGGGTAAAACAAACACTACAGAACATTATGTGGACATTGAAACACTTAAGAAAATGTAGGCTGAAGCTGGGCATGCTGGTGCGTGCCTGTAACCCCAGCACTCAGGAGGCTGAGGCAGGATTACCAAAAGTTTGAGGCCAGCCTGACCTACATAGCAAGATCATATATTAACCATACTCCCCAAAAAACCCCAAAGGAAAATGAAATATAAATTGGCTAATAGCCAAATCAATCTGAAAATTTCAACATTTATTTGTGTTCTAGGGGTTTTTTATTGGCTTGAGACACAGTCTCAGTTATAATTCAGCCTGGCCTTGAATTCACTATGCAGCCAGTCTGACCTATTTTTAGTACATATAACTTTCCAGCTTACCTTATGGCCTCCGAATCAATGTGCACAGGTGCAATCCTTTCCAAAAGAAATTTGACCATCTCTAGAAAAGGATTTGTTGGCTGCTTAGGGTTAGCAAGTTTCCGAGCTATTTCTCTCTATAGAAAGAAAAGAGTTTTATCATAAGTATGATTTACTTTCATGTTTTCAAGATAAGAATGATTGTACACATAAATTTAGACCTGACTAAAATTTACTAAGTAATAGATACAAAATATGGACAAAATATGGAGAACACAAAGGGATGTGGTTTCTCTGATTTCAGCAATTTGCCTCATAATTCTCCAATCAATTATTATTTAGTATAACAACCTTTTTAAATGTTTTACTTTTGAAAAACATAGAATAACAGTCTGTACCATTTGTGGGTATTTTTTTTAATTAATAATTTGACTGAATACTGTATTTTATTCAGTTGATTGCTTTCTTTAAAAAGGGAGATACACTGAGCAAGGCACTGTGGCACACACCAGTAGTCCCAGCTCTTTGGGAAGCTAAGGTAGGAGGATTACTTGGGCCCAAGAATTTAAGTCTAGCAGTGACCAACAGTGAGACAGTGAGACCTGGTCTCAAAATAGATAGCAGTGGGAGTGGAGCAAGTGACAGAGACCAGGGAGAAGTTTGTGGAGATATTCTAAGTGACTAAATATTTGTAAAGTTTTTAAAGAACATCACTGAAAGACAAGTTACAACCATATACTCCCCTATAATTTTATTTATAACTTAAACATAGAATTATTTCAGGCTGTGTGATGGATCCAAGTATAAAAGTAATTATCTTGATTAATGATGGCATTACTTTAAACATGGTGGCATCACATTAAATAGCTCCTACTTCTAGGTGGAAGTTTTTAAAGATGTGGAATTAATTACACAGTTTTCAGAAAGAAATTATGAACAAGATTTTCTGGCAAAATACTTGCCTAGAATGTCTGGGTTCAACCTAAGCACAGGGAGGAAAGGAAAGATGAAGAGAGAAGCGAATGCTTTTAACTGAATACTGTACTTCTGACGAGTGTATGTGCATTTTAGCCAAAGAAATAATACACACCCAACCCCCACCCCCATTTTGAGATGGAGGGGTCTTAAATTGCCAAGGCTGGCCTGAAACGTGAGATTCTCTTGCCTCAGCCTCCCAATAACTGGGTTTATAGGTACACAACAATGCAGTCAGCCAGATAAAATGTGTTTACCGAAGTATAACGAACACAACAAACGGCAACCATCCTGTTTTATAAGCTTTGTTTCACTAAAGCAATATTTTATTCTTTAAGACAAAACAGAAAAGAAAAAAATTTCTATTGTTGACATCTTGATATAGATTAATTATAAAGTCATATTAAACTTGATATAAATTTGTTATCTGAATATAGGCCCAAAGCATTGATATCCTGAGCAAAATAAATCATTAGAAAAACTGTTTTATCATTTTGTAGTTAACTAAGGGAAATGTCACTATTTGAAAAATAAAAATATTCTAGTCAGTGTTTAAGCCTAATACATTTTGTGCTAAGTTATGGGTTCACATTTTACACCTAAATTTCAATACTGTGCAATTGTTCGAACTTAGTCTCATTTAGTGAGGTACTCCTCAAACGGTATTTTTTTCCTCTACCACAAAGTTTAGTTGCTTTTTGACCTAAGATAAATATGTTAGAGATTGTCTCACAAAAGAATAATAGAAAATTGCTATGCAAACTTAAAATAACATAGTAATAAATGTAAAACTAAGTGCTAGAAGACAGTTTTAAGTACATGTAAGACCAACAGAAGTATATAAAATAAAAAAAATATATGCAATACTAGAAAAGTTTAATTTTAACAGCCCACACATACTTCCAGCACACAAAAACTTTTAAGACCAACAAGAAATCTTATAACTGATAGCTGAGAAAGCTTCAACCCAAAATAAGCAATCCTTTTAGGAAACAACAATTAACAGAAAGATGTGTTGTTGTTGTTCCTGCTTGTTTTTTAACACAAGAGTCTTGTCACGCAGTTCAGGCTAGCCATGAGCTTACAGAGATCCTCTTGCATCAGCTTCCCAAGTTACAGGATTACAGGCATGCACCACCATGACCAGCTTCAGAAAGATTTTTTAGAAACAAGTTCTTTCTGAATTCCTGATAATATTTCAAAAATTTCTGATCCGATCTATGCTAACACTGCAGATCAATGTTACTATTATGAGTATTTAATAGTTAATCTGTTTTTTAAATTAGGCTTTTTAAAAAAACTGGGTCTTGCTATGTGGTTCAGGCTGTTCCCGAATCTACCATGTAGCCCAAACTGTCCTTGAAAGCTCAGCAACACAGTGCTAGAATTATAAGCATACACTAGCATACACTATCACAGCCAGCAAAACTAGGCATTCTTACAGAAAATTAAATTGGGTGTGGTAGTGCATGCTGCTAAACCCAGAACTTGGAAGGCTGAGGCTGACGAACTTCATGTGGTCAAGGCCAGCCTATACTACATAGTGAGACACAGGATTAAAAATAAATGAAATAAACCACCCCTAAAAGAGAAATGAATAGCATTATATATGTACAAAAAGGGTAAAATATATTAGTCCTATAATTATAAAAATTCAAAATAATAGCAATAAAAATCCCATTCCTTAAATCACCTTTCTTCTTTGTAAAAATTACCTCTTTTTTTGGTGGGGGAAAGCTTGCAAAGTAGTACATATTTGCAGAGTGCCTCCTGCTCTGGCAGAGGCATTCGGCCTTCCTGGGATTACAGACATGAACCACCACATCCTATTCACCAGTATTCATTTTTAAAGAAATATTCTTTCATGCACATAGTAGTGCCTGCCATATCCATTTTTAAGGTCTGTTTTTAAAACCAAGCAATTTCTTTGGGGAATTAACTTTCTTCAGGAGATGTAACTATATTAATATTTAGCAACAAGACCTGAATCTTAGACTTCTACGTATAACTATTGAGAGTCCACACACAGTTCTCTTCTTTTTCTATAGTATGTCATCTGCTATACAGTCATCCAAGCTACAAACGCAGTCATCATTCTTGACACAGTCACCAAATTCCTAATTAACCTTTAGGACTCAAATTGGGAGTCAGTTATTAGAAAACAAGCCATCCCCTCACCTATTTCCTCCCTTGCCTGGAATGAGTGGTGCTCCTCTGTGTCACCAAAGCACATGATTCTAGAGCAACACACAGTATTCTTTTCTGAAATATTTATTTAACTGTCTCTGTCATGTTACCTGTAAGCAAAGTAAGAAACTATGTATAATGTACATTCTAAATCATACAATATATTATAATAGTCTAAGCCTAAGGTTGGGTTATAGCTCAGTAGTAGAATACTTGCCTAGTATATATAAGGCCCTGGATTCCACATCCTTTATACAAAAAAAAACCCAAAAACAAAAACAAATAATGAACAGCATAAGTTTGGGGCTTGTGGATAACTCTTCAGGGAAGAATTTTTAAAAATGTGCTTGACGAGCCAAACAGAAGGATTTTGAGCCTTCGTTAAAAGATGCAAATCCTTGTTCCCATTTCAGATTTATTTTATGGATTCCTATTGTTTGTTATGTACACATAAAACCATAAAAATTATCAGTTCTCTCTTTTTTGGTACCAGGGATCAAATTCACAACCCTGTGCTTGCCAGGCAGGCACTTATACTGCTGAGCTAAATCCCTGGCCAAAATTATCAGTGTTTTAAATCTATAGGGTGACGGAGGCCCTGTATTAACCATATGTGAAATGTCATAGTATATTATTCTCTTGGAAATCCTAGGAGGTTGATGATATTTGTAGACGAAGAAAATGAGGCACAGCAATAATGAGTGACTTACTAAAGACCATAATGGTAGTGACTATATACCTAAAATTTAGACCTAAGACTCTGGCTCATAAAATGCTGAATAAATAACAGATGATGTTTTCTTTCCAGATAGTTTCAAAGCTATTACTTCTCTATAAAATAAAGTCGAGTCCAAAAATAGAATGAAGACAAGTCTATCTAGGAATTTACCTTATCTATAAATGAAATCATATATGACATTTCTAAGGTGACTTAAGCACAGATTATTCCTTGCTAACATATAGAAGTAAATGCATACATATACAGCATTTAAAATCTATTACCATCTGGGGATTTAGCTCAGCTTGTCTGATAAATGCAAAGTCATAAGTTTGATCCCCAGTACCAAAAAATAAAATCTATTACCATTTATTCACTGAATGTTTGCTAAATATGAAGTACTTTAGCTTGCTCAATTCCTAAGACCAATCACTCTGGCTTACATCTCTAATTTTTTTTTCTTGGACAGTGACTGGAAAGTAGGGACTCAATAAAAAGAACTAAATTGACCACAGATATATTGCTAAGTAATTCAGTATTTATAATTTTGTTAAATTCACACAAATCATTGTATCTAAAAAAGGCTTTAAGAAATATGGATTTCAAGAAAAGAAAATAAGGATTTCTATAAATAAGCTAAGAGAACAAATGTAAAAATATGATGTACTAACCACACAAATGTCTGCCTGTTTGCACGAACAGGTAGGGCTGATTAATAACTCCAACTGAGACCGCAGTTTCTCATCATCACCAAGAACCTGGTTAAATTTCTTCACAAAATCTTGTGCTTTGCCAGGATCAGGCAAATTCTCTACAAAATTAAGAATGAATCAATACCAAAAAAGTGAATTACTAAAGTAAAACCAAGTTTCTTAAAATTATAGAGCCATTAAAAAAAGACAATTCATTCTTAGAAATAATATTAACATAAGGATTATTTTTCTTAGTGTTGGGGAAATAATGGTCTCTTTTGATGTTTACTATGCTTACTGTGTGAAAAAACATACTCACTTGCTATGGTCATCAGCTTTCCAAACATGGCAGAACAGTTAGCCTCTGACTGAAATTTAAAACAGAAATAAGAGAACAAGCAGTCATATACACTAACAAATATGCATTAAGAAAAATCAGTGTTCATCATTGTACTTGTTTCATAGTTTCACCACAATTTACTCAATGGTAAATGGCTTACCATATCTATACATAAAATTGACAGCAAAGAACTATGGAAAAGCAACAGTGATTAAGTTAAGACAAATTGAAGGAAAAGAAATGTTACTAAGATACTAAAAAATTAAGAGTAGCTGAGGTACTTGAGCTAAGTTCAGAGCCAAGTCTCAGAAATATATTGAAATGTATCTCTTAAAAAATGAGAATAATCTCCCCTCTAAAAATTACTTTTATTTCCACCATCACAAAATATCAATCTTTTGTTAGCCTAATTCACATTAAATTGGAATTCATTAAATGGATAAGAAGCTGGTAATCCCCAAGTTGATCTCAATGGGTACCTTCATTTTGTCAATAAGCATGCCCATCAATTTACACATTGTCTATGATTGTTTTGTATATCAAGGTGGTGCTGAATAGCTAAACAGAGACTGTATAGGTGATAAAAGCTAAGTCTTTATTAACTCGCCATTAACAAAAAGTTTGCCAGTCTCTGTTCTAGGCATCTGTGGGCCCTCAAAGGGTTTGCTTATAGTCTCCTGGGTCAAAACGCCTAAACTAGCAAACACATTTCAACATCCATTAGGAATTCCTAGCTACTTGAGAGGCTAATTGTGGGAGGATCACAAGCTTGAGGCCTGCTTGAGCAACCTAGGGAGAGTCCATCTCAAGCAAAACAAAATAAAATGCAACAAAACAGGGCTGGGGATTTATTAGCTCAGCGGTTCAAGTGCTTGTTTGGTAAGCGCAAGGTTGTGAGTTCAATCCCCAGTACAAAAAAATAAAAGTAACAAAACAATCCGTGCCAAACCAAAAACATCCATTAAGGTAATTTACATTCTTCCCCCACCTTTCAACAAATTTGAGCAAAATTTAAATTGAGACGCACATTATAGTATTTATCAACTCTACACTGATGGAACAAGAACAATGCAGTATTAAAAAAAGACTTCTAATACTGAAAAAGCAGAGTTAACTCAGCAGTTCATGTGAGGCCAAAATCCTCGGGATTCAAAATGTAACAGTTACCTCCAGGACAATCTTAGTCACTATTATCCAGCAATATGTATAGTATTGTCATATTAGACTGAGTGATGACAGAAGTCTTCTGGTGTATCACTTTTTCCTGGGACTGTGGTGGGGTGGAGGAGACGAGTGCACATAAGGTGAGTGAGGGGGAGAGGGAGACTAAGCATGAGAAGTATAACTAAAATAACTTTATCTTGATGTTTGATTCTAAGTGTTTGAGAATTTAAAAACCACACAGGGCTAGGGAATATTGCTCAGTGATAGAGTACATGCTTAGTAATGGAAAAGGTCTTAGGTCCAATCCCCAAGATCAAAAACAAACAAATCTACACATACATACTTTATAAACAAGAAATCACCATTTCTTTGTCCATGACAGAAAATATATGTTACATTCATTTAGAATGAATTGAAAACAAAACAAAACAAACAGACAAAAAAAGCTTGGACAATTACAAAAATTAGTTTAACTGGTATGTGAAAAATAAGAAGTTTGATATACTTTTTCCTTGCTTAATTAAATACCACAATAGAAAAGTAAACAAATGATAATTCACAAATTCATGAATTTAAATTAGTCATGAACCTACTGTAGGCTGCTTGTGCAAATCCAATAGCTCGCGTACATGACTCCGAAGCATGTTCTGACACTTCCACATTTCATTGAGAGCTCTAAAATTTATGCATATGAAAACATGCATTATTTAACAATACTGCAAATTATTTAACTTTACAACTTTTCATACTGCACAGTTTGTATACATATTTTTCTATATCTGCATAAAATTTTAAGCAACTAGTTACTGGATTTAAGACACTTGGTGTAAATGGCAATGTCTTTTCATAAATGAGGATGATTCTAAGGGCTCATATATGCTAAGGAAAGTGCTTTGCCATGAAGAGGAAATATGTATCTGAGGTCAGAAGAAGCAAAAGATCTTCCCAGGTAAATAAACTGAAAGATATTTAAAACAGAGCTAGAAAGGACTAGTTCAAGGAAAGATAAAGTGTTGCAGTGCATGGTACATATAGGAAACTGAAAACCATTTTTATGCTTGAATGTGTACAGAGTATGAGAGCATAATGAAGGTGGAGATAAGTAACACATGACAAAGTCTTCTGAATGTGGCTAAGGAATGTATATGAAATACCTCAGGTGTGACATAGATTCAAGATGACAAATGGAAATTGATTGTTTATACTATACTCTTCTCTCCATAAAACAGATTTTGCTCTCATAAAGTCTGTCATACTTCCAGATACCTAAAGCCCCTCTGAGAATTACTCTACTTCTAAATACCTTTGGCCAGCAACAAATGTAAGAAAGTGTTAAAATCTCAGGGCAGGATTTCTCCACGTGGTATAGTGACTGCCTCTGAAGCTTTTAAACAATGATGGTCAATGCCTCCTGATATGATAAAGGATACACTGCCTTCACAGAACCTATATAAACATGTATTATCTTAGTCTAATAATGAGGAAACATTGGAAGAGACAAAAAAAAATGGCTCATGCAATATTCTTCCAAAAAACATCAAAGATATAAAAAAAACAAAGATTAATCAATGGCTCCAGATTAAGTGACTAGATATAACTAAATACGTAACATATAGTCCTAGATAGGAGAAAATATCCACTAAGAATATTATCTGGACAACTGACAAAATATGAGTAAGTAGCGGCTAGACAAAATACTTTATTGGGGTTAATTTTACAAAGATCCACAAGTCTGAAAACTATTAAGAAGAAAATGCATGAACAGATAATAAGAAAGAATGTACAAAATAGCAAATGGCTAAAAAAATGGATCTGGTTAAAGGGAGATAGCACAATGCTTCATACTTCTCTTGCAATTTTTCTCTAATTTTGAAATTTTATACACTTATTAACTGTTTAGCATATATGTGTATATACATATATGCCAAGCTTAAGTCCTAACTCAAAATATTCAAAATTCTTAATGACAGATTCACTAACTTAGTGTGTATTTAATTGACAAATATAAATTGTTTATATTTGGGTATAAAACATAATAACATGTACAGGGACACTTTTTAAAAGCTTATTAAAGTGCAGTGATCATACAACCTAGTTGACTTAGGATAGTTCCAATGCATGCCAGTTATCCAAGCAAAAGTACTTGTAGTTCCCCTGTTTGGTCTCGAAAATTCTTTTTGGATAGTCAGTCATATGGAAAACGTATGCAAGGGTAGTAAAATAGGCTTTCCAGACAAAGAACCAATACCCATTTTTTAGGCTTAGGACTTACTTTGAAAGAATAGAGACCAGTAGTGTAATTTAGACACTCGTTACAGTATTTTGACACAGGGGATCTTTTGAATCTCTCAAATATATTATCAATGTAGGTGCCAAATATGTCACTACATACCAGCATATCTTTGCTGCTGAAGGATCTGAATTCAAATCATATTATTTTTCCATACTTATCTGAGGTTTCTTTTTTTTTGGTACTGGGGATTGAACTCACAACCTTGTGCTTGCCAGACAGGTGCTTATGCTGCTGAGCTAAATCCCTGGCCCTTACCTGAGGTTTTTGATTCAGAAGAAGTATCAACAACTCCATCAACAACTAACTAGATAAGATGAAATATTTAAATGAAATCTTTAGGAAATAACTCAGTCTATTTGAACAGTAACTTACTTTACAGCATTTGGATCCAAACTAGCATATAAGTAATACAAACATTTCATTCTCTCTTCTGTTTCCAGGTTGTGGGGCACAAGATACTGAGCAAAGATCTTCTCTACCAACAGTCTGTTCAAACAAACAAACAAACAAACACCCCATAATTAGTCTATTTTAAAGAAATAGTCATTCAGGTCATTTTGTGCAAAGATATTATATTGATGGTAATAGTTATGCCTCCAATGGAAAACATCAGTATATGATCAGCCCTATCCACAGATCACTAGTTATTCTTAAATTTAGAGATATAATTTCTTCTTGGGGGTTTACTTCATAATCTGTTGTTATCAAACATTTAGGCCTTTCTACCTATTCTTTAGTAGTCTGGGAACTGACCACAAATTAGTCAACCCTACCTATACTGTTAAGTTACAATTCTCAAGAAACTCAATAATCTCTTCTTTTACATTTCAACTCTTTTACCATGTTGCCATGTAGTGAAAACAGAAGGATTTTCCTTCATATTATTTCCTAGAAACATGCACACTTTATTTTCCTTCTCTTTAGTGTCTAATTTCTATGCCAATACTAGAATCCTTCTTGCTAAGATTTTACCTATTATTCACTATTACTGGAATAAAAAAAAGAAAAGAATCTTTCATTAGCTAATAAAACAACAGCTGTTGATGGCCAAGTAGCCACTCTCATGCAATAAAACACAGCAAAGTATTTTATAAAAACCAAGTATGAGGGCTAGGGATATAGCTCAGTGGCACAATACCTGCCTGACAAGCACAAGGTTCTGAGTTCAATTCCCAGTACCAAAAAGAGAAAGAAAGGGATGGAGGGAGGGAGAAGGGGAGGAGAGGAGAGGGAAATAAAAAGGAAAGAACTTAGTAATTCCTCCTTTGGTAGTGATGGCATTGCAAAAAAGGAAACTAATAAACAGGACTAATCAAATATTGCTCTATTATAGATAGAAGGCAAGGGTGCCTTACATTCATTATGTAATCCAGAACACAATCTACAGGGAGGGGATTATTATTCCTTTTCAAGTAAAACTGTGGTAAAGTGAAATTATCAGGGATCAGCTAAATAATTGGTCTCTGATCTATCTAACTCCAAAGTCTGTGCTTAGCTCACTATTTGCTACCTTATTATTTTAGATAGAGTCTTGTATAAAAGAAGGTACATACAAATATTTAAGTGTTTTCTAATTTAGAAATAAATTATTTTAACACTTAACAGAAATAAAATGAAAAGCAGTTTTACATTCACTTTTTCTACCAACACATTAGACTCACTTGTCATCAATGCTATTCTGATAATAAATATGCAAAAGTTTGTCCTTTATCCAACTGACTTTCTCTGCGGCTTCCTTTCCTGCTTCACCATGAAGACAGTATTTCTTATACAGCTGAGCCAAGCCCATCATAGCTTCTTTTCTTACTCGCCACTGGAAAGTATAATATTTATTATTAGATGTATTTATCTATAAAAACTGTCATGCCTTTACTAGGTTTTATGATCAATTTTATGAATGCACACATAGCAGCACATTTCACCTCTTATGAAAGTTTACCAACCATTTTGAATTTGTTTATATTTAAAAGTCAGAATCCAAAAAAAGCTCAAAAACAAACAAACAAACCAACCAACCCATATCACTTTCAGAAATTTTCCAGTGCAGACACTTCATGAATTACCAATTTTTTTCATTTCTCTCAAAGCCAAACAATACCCTACAGAAGATTTCATTCCATTTTCTGTAAAAATATATGGCCTACGTTTTACAAGTGATTAAATGTAAAACACAAAATGTACAATTTGCTCTGCAAAATAAAGTCCCAGGTTCTAGAATGTTTTGGTTCCCAAATACATTCCCTTTGATATTAAGCCAGAATAAGAAAAACCAAGACCAGCACTAAGATTTCCAGGACTGCAAATTTGGAAAGGACTTTTGTGATCACCATACTTTGTAGATGTAAAGGGCAAATAATTTACCTAAAAATCTCCTATTGGAGTAGAACATCCGGACTTCTAGAGGTTGATTGGGTGGATTAATATACTAGGGACAGAATGATGGTAGGAGGAAGGTGAAACAAAAAAAAGACTAAAAATCTACAGTGAAGACCATGATATTGTGTAAGAAAAACCATTAACAACTGAAGGCAATACTTTAAGTTTTATGAGTTATTCTGGTTATTTTTCACTTATTTAGTAAATAGAATGAAACTATGTTTCAGTATAGTAGCTTAGTAAGTGCATTTTGACGTCTCTTGCATGAAATGAAAAAGTTTGCAATAAAAGCTGAGATTAATTTCCCATATTTTATACAGAAGAAAACAAATGTTAAAGCTGTAACCTAACTTAGACCAAAAATCAAGGTCTGAAAATGTTCACTCAGTGCTGTTATAACTACATCATGCAGTTTCAGTTAGGAAGTTATTTAAATTTTTTGGAAACTACAGAAACATTAATAAGGAGTGATACTTTTCTAAAAGGAGGAAATTACATAAGCAACAACTTAAATGAGAGGAACAGAAGGTAACACCAACTATTAGATGGAGAGTAATTTTATTTCATTTAAATTAAAGAGAAAAGTGGGATGGGGGGCTTCAGTTGACACAGTTGAACAAGTTACCTAGGGTCAACTTTTGTTTTCTTGTTTAAGTGAGACAGAATCTTGGCCTTGAACTCACAATCTTCCTGCTTTAGTCTCAGGAGAATTGGGATTACAGGTCCCCAGCTCTCAGTGATAATTTTTAAAAAATATTGACCCTTTATGACTATTAAAAAAGTGAAAAACTAAAGACTATCTCTTGCTGTATTTCAAAACCAAATGCTCCTCCAAACTCTAACTACGGCTAAACTACACATTACCAGAGGACTAACTGTATTCAACAATGCCAAATAGAACAGCACATTGCAGGATAATTATTGTTGTTAAAGACAGTAGATGACTATCAATCTGCCTTGCCTGCCTGTTTCCTGCTTCTGGTTGATACCACTATGGCTTTGCAACTCCTATTGCTGTTCCAGGCATTACTTTCAGTCCAGGTTTCTAACTGCATCAAATGGAGGACACAGGAAAGAGTAATTAAACACAATACTGTCTACTGATAGCTTGGCACAACATATGGAAACAGTATTTCCTTAGAAGTATGCTATTTGGTTTAACATATAACACAACTAAGTTACAATGTGACAGTAATAAATGAAAATGTTAACTCTAAGAAATAAAATAGGCAACTACTACTCTTTTCAAATTTAGCAGGTATGGAAGAAGATAGAATAAAACTTAATTTACTGCTCTTCTATAATGGGATGCTGTAAAAGAAATCCATTCCTAAAATCTGAAAAGACCTAGAAAGATAATTAAAAGATACATAATAATCAACAGCTCTTTTAGGATTCTTTAATTTGATTATCACATGGAAAAGTTTTAGCTAGTATCGTAGATTATAAAAAATTATATCGATTGTATTTAGCAAACAATTTAAACACAGTAAGTTAAGGAAGAACTAAATTCCTCATATTTTACCCGTTTATCCAGTGTTCTTTCCCTTACAAAGCCAAGCAGCTGATCATTTACTAAAGCAAGGTCTCTTTTGGCAGCTGTTATTATAGTAACAATGACATCATGACGAATAGCTTCTTCTGGGTCATGTGACCTAACCTTCAGATACTCTGCAACAAGAAAAAACTTAAACATTATTTATTTTGTCATGATTCAGAATGACAGAAAAGTCTAATGCTTTAAGTTTTTGTCCATAATGAAACATGGTTTGTGAAGTATGGCATGAGTCAAAAACTTTTTTTGGAGACAAGGTCTCTCTACATAGTTCAGCCTAGGCTTGAATTTAGCAATCCTCCTGCCTCAGCCTCCTGAGTGTTGGGATTTTAGGCTTGTGTCTATATGCACAATTTAAAATCACTTTCAAGGAAATAGTACTCTGTAATAATCATAAAACTGTTTATTACTGTATACATGCTAACAATGTGTTTTAGTGGAAAAATTGAATCACAACATAGTATCTCACACATAATTTATAATTTCATATAAATCAAAAGACTTCAAAAAGAAAAATAGTAAAAAAATTCTGTTAGGTTTATAGCTATAACATTACATGATACAAAATCTACATTAATATTCTATAATCATTTTTTAATCCTTAAATTTCTACCGTATAACAAAAGTCCTTCTACCATATTAAGTAAATGAAAGTTCTGACTGTTTTCGTCAATAACATTTTGATTGAAGTCACTTACTTGGTATTATCAAATCAGTAGGTTTAAATAGTCTAGGTTCACATGGTAAATGAGAAAATTTACCCAAAGACAATCAATTTCCTACTATTAATTTACTATATTAAATTACATAGATTTAATTGTGCCTAAACCCAAGGTCATAAATAGTTTCTTAAATTAGGATTTCTAAAAAATTCTAAAGGATCAAAGCATGAAAACTTCAAATATATTTTTATTTTATAAACATGAAATTATTTCCTATGCCATAAAAAATAGAAATCTGAAACAATGTCAAAATTAAAACTTACTCAGAAAGTGAAGCTAGGTAACAAGCCACATTTATATTTATTTGTGTGATTATTCTAACATTTGTAATAAACGAGGTAGCTTACCTGTGAGATCCTTTGCTAAATCTGGGTGATTCATTAAACAGTGACTGGCAAATTTCACACTTTCTAATCTCACAGGAACATGAATGTCATTGAATCTACACAGAAAATAAATGCTAAATATTAACTGTAAGACAAAATACTTATTTTCAAATAAGTTATATCTAACAAGTGCTTATAAACATACATTAAAAATGCATTATGACAGCTTAGTGTGTTCTGATGGAATATACAATACAGCAAGCTAAAAGATATAGAATTTTACAAAAACATTTGCAAAAATAGAAATGGCTTATCACGCTAAAGCATAAAACAATATAATATATCATCCAATTCAAACAACCCATTGAATAGACCTAAAAATTTGACATTCGGGACGGGGATGTAGTTCAGTGACACAGTGCCTGCCTGGCAAGCTTGAGGTCCTGGGTTCGATTCCCATACCCACTCCATCCCCCCAAAAAAGACATGCAACCAAAAAGTGAAAAAACCTGCATGCAGAAAAGTTAAGAAAAAAGTACTGGGGAATATGAGGAAGAAAGCCAGTAAACACAAGAGAAACATCCAAAAGTTCAAAGAGAACTGCATAAAATGTTTGAGTTACACTGCATCACCACAAAGATTAATCATATGGGATCTTGTTGTTAAAATGCTGTCTTAGGGCTGGGCAATGAAGCTAAATGGTAAGAGTGAGTACCTAGCATGCTTGAGGCCCTGGTTCCATCTGCAGTAACACACATGCTCTTTTACAGATCCATATAAAAATTTAATTAATATGAAATATACCTTCCAGATAAATAATAAGGCTAAGCTTAGCAACTCAAATTGAGCAACCTTTAAAATATATTTATTAATGGCAAATGTGATTTTGGGCTATAGGTGTAGCTCATTGAAGAAGCACATGGTTAGTATACCTGGGGTTTAATCCTCATGACAGAGAGTGAGGGCAGAGGTAATAATGTGATATATTTTTATCTTTTATTTTTTTTTTGGTACCGGAGATTGAACTCACAACCTCACGTTTGCTAGGCAGGCGCTTAAGCCACTGAGCTAAATCCCCAGCCCTATATTTTTATTTTTTAAGTGATCTCATAACTAAGTTAATAAATATCTCAATATCTATAGCCATTCACCTTATTCTTCAAAGATAATTTCCTTGTTTTAATAAAATCTTACATTTGGACTTTATCATTTTCTAGCAGGCAGAGAAAAAGTAAACTTTATTATTTTCCATCAAGTAAACCACAAAGTAACAAAATATTTAATGTGGTGAACTTCTTGGAGAGTAAAGGGCAAAAGGGAATAAGGGAGGGTTGTTTACAGTAGGAATGGTAAAAGTTATATGCATATATTTAAAAAAGCAGGACTGGGGAAAAATAAGATGTTTGTAAAATAAGATGAATACTGATGATCAAACATGTTCCACTCTGTATAGCTTTACCAAGGTTCTGAGTTGGTCTCTGTTTATTCCAAGACATTATCAAAAAAGAAGTGTTAAATGGATAAGTGTTTTTAATTGAAAAAAATTGTCCTACAATTCATTCTACAAAAAAACTGCACTACAAATGCTAACTAAACCAATGAATATCAATTAAACTTGCATTATAATTTTCAGTTGCATCCTGACTACCCTCCAAAATACAGAAATATGAATTTCATTTCTCTTACCGTCCAAGAAAACACTGCCAAAGAGGACGATTCTGTGTTGCCAAATCAGAATCTTTAGAGCCAAACAATTTAGCCAGAAGTCGAACAACAGCTAATCGCTCTTCTCCATCATTGCTCTACAAATGGCAAAGAGAAAACAAATGAAGCCTGAGATTTTTTTATCAGATTATAAAAAATGAATAACTGGAAAAGATCTAATTTCATCTTTCTACTTAAAATGGTGAGAATTTTAAAATATTGTTTTTACTTATTATGGAACAATTTCTTTTATTCCATGTGAGATCACTTAGTTCTCTAAATCTTACACCTCCAAACTGCTACTTTATGCTTACTTCACTGATTATGTGTTACTACACATTGGTTACTGATTTTGTACAAATATATAGATACTTCACTGACTTCTCAAACTTGTCTAAAGAAAGGGAAAAAATTCTGTGAAGGACGAAAAAGCTACAAAATAATACCACTCCAAGAATCATAAAAGGCCCTAAAACATTAGTATTTTGGTTTAGATCTAAACTATCCTTCCAAAGTATCTATCATGTGGGATTCAGAGGCTGGGCTTGCTGACTAGATCATGGGGATACTATACTCTTGAGTGTATTAGTGCATTGATGAGTTCAGTGGTTGTTAACCAGGTGGGGCCTAGTTGGAGGTGGATCAACTGACAGTCTTTTCTTTTCTCTTTCTGCTCGCACCCTGTCACAAAGAGAACAGAGTTCTCCACCATACCCTTCCATCATCTCTGCACTGGAAGCCCATGGACTGAATCACCTGAACCATGAGCCAACTTAAAGTTCCCCACCTTTAAGTTGTGTGTGTTAAATATTATGGCCTTACACTGGGAAAGCTGAGTAATATAGAGAGATGAATTGAACACCAGAAAAAAGTAAAACTTAGTGATTTTTTGATAAGAGTCTCCTAGTTTCTTGTAATGAACCAATACATACAATTTTGCTACTATATCACATTTTTATAATGACTTTAAAGCTACATGGGATGTGAAATCTTTAAATCATTATGCACTAGGAAAATAAATGCAATATTTAATACCTAAAAGCAACTTTTTTTTTCCTAAAAGCAATTTTTAAAAGTTCAAATATAATATTTGTTTTACACAATGTCAGGTATTCAACAAATAAACTGTGGGAAAAGATAGAAATTAAAATAGAAAAATAAAGACCAAAAAATATAATCTTTTTTTTATGAACATTTTAACTCACGAATAAAGGCTTTATGGGAAAACAAGGAGATTTATATTAAACAGAATAAAACACAAATTATATCAAGCTTTAACACAATTTTGAATAACAAAATAATTTCCATTTACAAAATTTTTCTCAAGCAAAGTGAACAATGCTGAGGGGTATCACTTTTTAATAACTGCAAACTTGCTAGCCAAAATAATTTATTTTGAAGAGAAAAAAATTACACATCAAACACTAGAATACACATCAGTTTTATTCTACTTGTGACTACTTTAGTAGACTTCACATCTATAAACTACTAAAGTTAAACTAAATAAAAAATTGCTCCTTTTTTATTTGGTAAAATTTAAACCATATTCCTTTTATAGAACTGAATGGTTAGCGATTGGTGATAAACTGTTTGGTACAGAGACCTGTACCAAGAGATAAACTTTTTGCTATCAGAAACCCATGTCTCTGCTGCACTGCTATGTCAAAGTATGTCTAACTACTAAGTACTAACAACATATGTCTATGTTGTTATAGAAAAATAAAGACCAAAATAGACATATGTCTATGTTGTTAGTCTATGTCAAAGTAAGTATTATCACATTATACACTAAATTACAAACACATATTGGAGCCAGGCCTGATGGCACACGCCTATAATCCTAGCACTCGGGACACTGAGACAGGAGGATTGTTGCAAGTTTGAGACCAGCCTGGGCTACAAAGTGAGCTCAGGGCCAGCCTGAACTACATAATGAGACCCTGTCTCAAAATGACAAAAGGAAAAACAAAAGGTAATTTTTTCTTTTAACAATCATACACAGAATTAACTATGGTTTTAATTTAAAAAAAAAAAAACAGAATCAGGAAGTTTATGAAAAAATCATACTCATGTTAACTTCATAGCACAGTTACAAAATCGAATTGGATCAGTGAAGAAATCTAGGTACAAAACAAAGGAATAACTGGTGGCACTACTGTAGTCTATTTTTTTTTGGTCTACCTATTTTATAGTCATGTTAGAAACAAGGGCCCATTAATGCTAGATTGTCTAAAGTTTTTCAAAACCGAAAATGCATAAATCTGGACTTATTTTCAAGCTAAATTCAGCTTCTCAGCATCTCTGCTTTAAATAAATGAATCTGTACATACATGTATATACAACAGTATGAATAGCCGCTATAGCATGGCTTCCCTCAGCTTACATTAAGCTCACAAAAACAAATCTAAGACTAATTTGTAATCTGTGCATACCATATGACAGTAGTCTTGTCTGAGAATTAAAAGGGATTGACTTTACATATTTAACTCTATGAAAGGTTGAGAGAAAATATTTTAATGCCTTATACAAAAAAATAATTTATGTGTAAGGCATTATGTAGAGACATTTTTATACTGTTAAACTCTGTAAAGAAATCCAGAACCCTTGTTTTCTAGATAGTATTTTTCTTACAGTTAAGAATTTTTAACACAAAACTACTGATGTCATGTCTTTTATACTGTAAATATCAAATTCTTTTAAGGAAAATGCACAATTCTTTACACATACATATTTTAAGAGGTTAAACAAAAACATATCATCTTGTTTTTTATCTCAAAATTTTTAAAAAAATCCAGTTTTAGTTTTAATTATATCGGAGTTTGAGTTAAAAATCAAGTAAAACATTATGTATAGCCATGCATGGTGATGCTTGCCTATATAAACCCAGCAACTCAGTATGGTGAGACAGGAAGACTGCAAGTCATAGGCCAGCTTGTGCAATTTAGACTGTGTCTCAAAATGTAAAATAAAAGAACTGTGGTTGTGGCTCAGTGGTAGAGTGGTTTCCTAGCAAGCTCAAGATCTTAGGTTCTATCCCCAGTACTACCAAACAAACATATAAAAGCAAATGTCAAGAGTTAGGCTTTATCTGGATGTGGTGATGCACGCCTATAATCCCAGCACTTGGGAAACTAAGGCAGGAGAAGCACCTCAAGTTTGAGGCCACCCTTAACTACATAGTGAGTTCATGCCCAGCCTGAACTAAATAGCAAGACTCTGCCTCTACTGACCCCCCTGCAACAGTTAGGCTCTAATGTTTAGTTAAGACACTGAATCAAGTGTAAGCTTTTTTTCTTTATTTTTGGTAAGTTATGAATTCCTTGCTAAGTTTTAGTTATAACAATATACTCTCGACTAATTCAACAAGTTTTTCTTTGATTTATACCATTAAAAGGTCATAAAATTGTAACTGAAACCTTTGGAACACTCAATTTAAAACCCTCTTTTAAAAATATATCTAACCTGGACTGGGGATTTAGCTCAGTGGCATAAGTGCCTGCCTGGTGAGTGTGAGGTCATGAGTTTGATCCCCAGCACCAAAAAAAAAGAAAAGAAAAGAAAAGAAAAGCCAAACCAAACCAAAACAAACATAAAAACAAAAACCAAATACTTAACCTAATATCAACATAGTATGTATTATGAATTTTTAAAGTAACAATATTTTGTGGTTTATCACTAGATATTTTAACTAGGTATAACTTTGCCACATAAATTCTCAACAAAATGAAAGTTTTCTTCAAATAAGTGAGAAATGTATACTTGAAAAGGAAGACAGTAAATTATAGTCTTAATAGTTAGAGAGCAAACTCTCCAATATATCCTTTAAACTTAAAGGCCTTGAAAATTGATCAATCCTACCTTCAGTTTGAATTCAAGCTGCGGCATGACAGATAACAACAAATGAGGATCTATGGCAAAAAGTTCCTGAATCAGATCAAATACATGTTCTGACAAATCACTTACTGACGATCTTCCCAGCACCAGGACTTGATTGAAAAACTAGAGGAGATATTAAAAACAGTAATAGGTTTTTCATTAAAATTTTCAATCAGTTTATGAATGTGTTTTTAAAAACTATTAGGCAGTGCCTACATAAATGAAGGGGATGATAAAGAATAAGAATTGATAATAAGATGCTTGAATTATTAATATACAATAGGACAGTCATCAAACAAAAGAATATACTTCCAATTAATATCAACTCACAAATATTACAAGTACAAAAAGATTGGATTGTTTAGCTGTGTTTCAATGAATAATTTAGACAGAATGTATAGTATATTATAGAGAATTTTATAGAGCTACTTCCTTATAGTAGAGAAAAATTTTCAGTTCTCAGTACCCGTTTCTTATTTAAAACTATTTTTCCATTGGTTTGCTATTAACAGTATTTAAAGATAAAAGGTTTTTTGTTTATTTGTTTTTCTCAGTACAAGGAAAAAGGTAAATACATTTTGACTCAAGACACAAAAAGAAAAAACTGATGATACAAAAACTAGTTAATAATATAAGAGTTACAGAAAAAGAGTCTATGTAATATTAAAGGCACAAGCTAAAAGATACTCCCCCTTCCCCCAGTACTTATACCCTCAGCAGAATGAATTAAATGTAAAACTGCTAAAGAAGCAGCTGTACAATTGATACAAGCATGCTTCTGATATCACAGAATGATAAGTATCTTTCAAGAACCAACACAATGGGCTGGGGATTTAGCTCAGAGGCATAAGCGCCTGCTTTGCAAGTACGAGGTCATGAATTCAATCCCTGGTACCAAAAAAAAAAAAAAAAAAAAAAGAACTAACACAAACTAAGTTTCAAATATTCATTTTTTTCTCTAGCACAGTCAATTAGAGAAAGATGCACTGCACAAGCTTTGAAAAAAGACACTGATAATGCAAGTATTCTCAAATGGGGAGGCAAACACACCCACATACAGAAAATTAAATTGAGATGAATTATGTAGATAGAAATAAACATCTTGGTTGCTGAAAAAGGAAAATGAAGGGGTAGGAGGGGTAGCGGGAGCTGGTTCAAAACTTCCCTGACCCCTTCCCTCAGCAAACATGCCATCTTGGAAGCAATTCTAAAGGCCCAAGGAAAGGAGACAGTGCTGCAGAGGCTAGGGTCAGGAAGAGGTTGCTTATACACTTTTCCCTCTTTTCTCTTCCTTTCCCATTCCCTCCACATGCCAAACTAATTCCTAATAGCAGTATAGTAAAATCTGTAATGATCATTAATAACAAGAAGAAACTGTCAAAAATAAATTTGAATGTTCATGATTGATGAATGCTGAATAACCAGTAGGAATCACCTCTTTACAACAAAATGACCAGGTCCAACCCAATTAAACTGAATAGATTGGGAGGCTGAGGCAGGAGGATCACTGAAAATTTGAGACCAGCCTAAGCTACACAGTGAGTTTAAGGCCAGCACAAACTGCATAGCGAGAACCTATCTCAAAGACAAAACCCCCAAAAAACTGAATAGAATGATGTGATAAAGGCAATATATAACTAGAAACAGAACTAAAGAGATCTTCATTCTAACAATCTCCTTACTCTACTTGATCTCAAACCCTTAGCACCATACATATAAATATGAAAGAAAAGCAATAAAATGCTTCCAAAAACTCTTCTACCCCCAAAGTAGATCAAAAGAACAAGCACCAAACAAGCAGACTGTACAAAACAATCAAAGAGAAAGCAAAAAAACTCAGTGAGCTCAAAAATGATATAACCAATAAGCGCCTGCTTTGCAAGTACGAGGTATAACCAAGGTTAAACCAGTTAAATCAATGTACTTAAAGGGCCAGAGGTTTAGCTCAGCAGTATAAGTGCCTGCTTGGCGAACGTGAGGTTGTGAGTTCGATCGCTGGCCCAAAAAAAAAAAAAAAAAAATCAATGCTCTTGAGAGTCAAAAAAATTAGCAGAGCTAACTGCAACCATTCAAAATATAAATGAAAACTTTACTAACGAGTCCACAAAAAGGTGCCAAACAGTAATGCTAAAGATAAAGAATTTTTCTGAATATACGAACAGAAGTAATCAATGTGAGGAGGAAGTATGTGATCATAAGGGCAGATTTAAAAGACAAGATTATATACTCATAGAAACCAGAGAAATTTTATAAACATTTGCATATTAAAAGCACATTCATGAATATTCAATGGGTCACAGAAGAAATTAAATAATTCCTACAAAAAATAATTCCAGTACAACATACCAGAACCTATGGGACACAATGAAAACAGTCCTAAGAGGCAAGTTTATTGCTGTGAATACAGTACAGCAGAGCAAGCTCAAACAAATAACATCACAAGGTACCTTAAGGTCCTAGAAAAACAAGAGCAGTTAAACTCAAATTTAGTATGCAGAAGAAAATCATAGACTAAAGCAGAAATTAATGAAATTGAGCCAAAAACTACACAGTATCAATGTATGCAGTTTAAAATACAGCATTCTCTTACATGAGAAACCCAATGTATGAATAATTTAAAAATACTGAAGATATGTTAGGTACATGTACCTACTCCCTAAGATGAATGTAACTGTACTACAAATATGTATTAATAAGAATAAAAAGAACATGATGAATCATACTACTTCAAATTCTTTATGAAAGCCAAGTTAATTTTTTTAATTAGCCATGATTTGAAATTAAACCATGGTTTTGTTTCATTTAGGTGAATTAAGTACTGTACCTTCTGTTTAGTTCAAAAACGAATTAAATGATGTGTTTCTTTAAAACACAATTAACTGGGTTGGAGTTTTAGCTCAGTGGCTTAAGTGCCCGCCCAGCAGGTGCGAGGTTGTGAGTTCAATCCCTAGTACCAAACCCCTCCCCCCAAAAAAAACCAAAACCACAGTTAACTGATTCTAACTGTTCTATGCCCTATCTTCTGGCCCCATGTCCAGAATACCCATTAAAGAAAACCAGTTTTCAAGGCTGAAGAACATAAAAGTAAGGCAAATGTAGCTGGGTGTGGTACTATGTGCCTGTAATATTAGCACTCAGGAGGCTGAGGCAGGAGTATTACCATAGCTTCAAGGCCAGCCTGAATTACGTAGTGAAACCCATCTCAAAAAACAAAACAAGACAAAAATGAAAAAGGATACATAAAACACCAGGGCTACACTTTTAAAAATAAATTATACAATAAAATTGTTGGCTGGGCATGGTGGTGCATGCCTTTAATCCCAGCACTCAGGAGGCTGAGATAGGAGGATTGCTGTGAGTTTGAGGCCAGCCTGAACTACACAAGACCCTGTTCTCAACAGCCTAAACTACACAACAAGACCCTGTCTCAATTAAAAAAAATAATAAAAAAATAAAATAAAACTGCCTTACAGAAAAAACTTATGAGGGCCTTATAAATAATGAGGAAGATAGTTTTAATGAACTACATACACAAAATAAGCTTGAAAAGCTATTTGTGGAACTATATATGAAAATGATCAGTGATGGTTACTTCTGCAAAGTGAGAATGCACTATTCTACTTGAAAAACATGTTTCACTGTGTATTTTTTTATACCACTTGAAAATCTTTAACCCATTTAAAAATTTAAAATACTAATATTACATGAGTTAAATTAACAAATCCTTAATTTTGTTTTTATGAGAAAAATATTCAATAACAGATGTTACATGTACAAAGACTGATTTATAAAGGAAAATACAAAGAATTTCAATGCAAGGCAATAAATAAATGGATACTACCAACTTCAAAGAACATTTATAGTCATTTGTAAAATAAAAAATATGGAAATATGTAAGGACAACATAAAACTTTACATACGGTATACAAAAAAGTTATGAATACAAGCAAATGTGCAACAGAATGAACTGTTATATTAAGATAATATTATAAATCTTTTGTTTTTTCTAAACTATTGAGCAGAACTGTGTGTGTGTGTGGTACAGGGATCTAACCTAGGGCCTTGCACATGGTAGACAAGTACTCTTAATACTGAGCTACATCCTAGCCTCTAGTCAATAAATTTTCTAAAGGTATACTATATAAGAATAAACAGAAGAATTTCTAAATAATGATCTAGAAGAAATAGAAGAAAATGTATAAATTAAGACACAGATATTCACAGATGAAGATGGAGAAAATAAAAGTAATTAGCATACCTTGGAGATGATAAGAAAAATAGATACAAATGCAGAAGAAGGGGTGGGAGTTGTAGATACATTTTCAAAAATGAACCATATAAAAGCAATGCTAATAAAGCTTATGAAGTCAAGCTGCATTTCTTCAACTTTTATATGATACACAAATATTTTACATTTGCTCTAAACAATTAAAATTGTTTATGGAATAAACGTGTATGTGAATGGTTCTAATAAACTGGTACAATGGGTAAAGAATTACACAATTATAGAACAAATATACAAATAATACATACATTGGCAATGCATGCCTCAATAGTCTGAACTGTCCTCTTTAAGAGGACTTTTGCAAGGTCGAAGGACTGTTTATTTAAGTTCTGAAAAACAATAAAACACAAAAAGTTACAAATTAATAGGTGAATCTATGAAAAGCATCGTTAGAACACTGCAGTATTCTACTCAACATGAATAAAAAAATATAACTGAAAACTATTCAAGATTTTACCATAATCTGTGGTCAAGTGGTCTTAAAAGTCACAACTTGAACTCAACAAATAAAAAATTAAAGTGCATTGGACAGCCAAAAGTATAACCCTATATTATTAGTTTTACTCAACAATATTGGACCTAAGCCTTTTGATTTTATTCTTTAACCTGCATGAGCTGGCAATCACTCCCATGTATCCTAAACAAACACCTCCTTTGACTCTCTCATTCTAACCAACCAGAGTCAGCATTTAATTACTTAACCACTACACATTCTGAAGAAGAGGAGACCTGGAAAATTCCCAAATTAAAAAAAAAAAAAAAAGGGTTCTTGATTGATTTTACTCTTGAAATGGTGAATACTATGCTCCCTCTTCAAGTCCCACGGCACTGTAACAAATTAAAGGGTTTGAGAAAAAATGAGGCAATGACAAATGTTTAATTTTGAAAAGAACTTATGGAAAAAGATTTTAAAAATACCTGCTAACATCTTTATGCCATTTTGGATCAAACTGAGGTTGATTCACCATCATTCTTGCACTTTTCTCAAAAAGGCCAGGAAACTCTACGCTCTACGCCACTGGTTAGTACACATTTTATGTAAAGGAAAGGCTACACAGTAAAAGTTTATATAGTCACTGCTGCAACTACATAATTCTGCTGGTGTAGTGTGAAGACAGTCATAAACAAAGTAAAAACAGCTTGGCTGTGTTCTCAAAATATCCCCTTGTCCTTGGGAGAAACGTTCCAAGACCCCCATTAGAAGCATCAAACTACAGATGGTACTAAACACTTTATAAATAGATAAAGTATTCCTTATTTGAAGTGCTTGGGACCAGAAATATTTCTGATTGCTGATTCTAGAATAGGTGCATATCCATGATGAGTAACCTTGGGGATGGGACCCAAATTTCCAACATGAAATTCACTTACACTTCATATAAACCCTTTACACAGAGCCTGAAGGTAATTTTATACAATATTTTTTGGTACTCCTGTGTTTTCACTACAGTTCATCACACAAGGTCAGTTGTGGAATTTTCCACTTGTGGTGTCAAGTTGGCAATCAAAAGATTGTGCGTTTTGTAGCATTTCAGTTTGGGGATGTAAAACCTATCTTTCCTATTCATCTTTACAAGAGATGTTAAGAACCTCAGCACATTTTATTTTACTCCTTTATTAGAACTTTTACCTTTTCACTTAAATGAAACATCTTACAGTTTCTCTTTGGCATTATCAGAAGTGCCAGCCTCACTACTCTTCACCTTATGGGTCATATAAGTAAAGTAAAGGTTATCTAAATTCAAATACCATAATACCAAGCCATCTGATTCCTGACTTGACTACAAATCACTAATGGACTGGTAGCATATATAGTGTAGATAGGCTAATCAATGAGGTGATTCATGCTGGCCAGGATAGAGCTGGATAGTGTGTTACTTCATCATACTAGTTAGAACAGTATGCTATTTCAAATTTATGTATTATGTCTAGAATTTTCCATATAATGCTTTTGGACAGTGATTGACCATGTGTAACTAAAAATGTGGAAACTGAAATCACAAATAAGAGAAGACTACTGTACTTACATAAATATGTTAATAGCTGAGATTTTGATCCATGAGCCATACCTTCTTTACCCCTGCTCTAGACTTTTATTCCATTGGCAAAATGATAAATTAACTAAAGTTAATATTTGTTTCTTAAAAGAGTATATATTTCCATTAATAAAATAGTAGAATATATCTAGCTAAAATATAAGCTTAAACATACTTCTTAAGTTTTTTCTTATTCTGCTTGAGATATCCTTCTTTTTGCCATCCTCTATTTTCTAACTATATTCATTTGAATAAAATGCAAATATTTAAAAGAACCAAGAGAATTTGAAATTAATCACATTTTGAGAGTAAGTATAGTTCGACACACTATTCAATTAACATCTAATAATAGGTTATTAAACCACTAGAGCAAAAGAACATGAGGGCAAATATTAATACTGGGGGAGAGCAGGAGTGCTAGAGTAAACCTCAGTGGTGGAGCTGTAGAAAGCCATGTCCTCCAGTTTCCTAGAAGACCAGGTGGAGAGAACAGAGAAAGGAAACGGGAAGGAATGCTACAGCTCTCAAACATCCTTTTCTCCACAACAGTAACTAAATAGCTTCCATTTATGTCTAAGAAAAAGTGCCTAAGTAAAAGGTACAATATGAATTTTGAAAAGAAATCCAAACTCTCATGTTCCTTATCTATGTTATAAAGGATAAAAGACATTTCTTTACCAGACAAAACTAACAACCCCCATCCCAAGACTGCCTTGTAATTTCCTGGTGGGTTATGAGTCATGAATACAAAACACTCCTAGTCTCCAGAAACAAGAACTGAATAAAAACCTTACATAATCTTAAGTGTATTTTATATAATATTAAGCATAAATACATCTACTAAAAATAATAGCTACAAGACATATGTACAGCTCTATTTTATTAGGGACAAGAGGGTGACACTGGAAATGATTAAATGTGATTATAAATTCTCAAAATCAACCTTAGCACTTTTAAATATTAATCTCTCGTATCTCCACACTATACAGACCTTATGTGCAGGAATGAGGTTAATAAGTATGGAGTCCAATAATTCTTGAGTAACTCCATCACCTTCCATGATGATAGAACTCATCAAGTCTAGCATGTGCATTTGTACCTTCTTATTGTGGCTATTGCTAAAAAAGGAAATAAAAAAAATTGAGGCATACATACAGAAAGACAATTAAACTTCCCAATTTTAAAAAAATAATCTCAATGTAAAAAGATTTTCACATGAGAAAACAGTGGCAACAATGCCAAAGAAATTTTGGCAAGTGTAAGGTATGGTAAAGTATTTCAAAAAAATTAAGATCATTGTAACTGGCCTGGGGTTTAGCTCAGTGGTGTAAGTGCCTGTTGGCAAACACGAGGTCGTGAGTTCAATCCCCGGTGTTTAAACAAAAAAAAAAGATCATAACTTTTAATGAAGTACATTCTGCAGACATACATGCACACAAAACCTATCTTGAAAGGAATGGCATCCCAAGAAAAATGATAATTATTATAAATACACAGGGAGGTTTAAATCATGTAACTTGAAATAACAAAATTGACTTGTCTAGCATTAAGCAGTAATATTCAAAGATAACTGAAAAGTCAGTAGAAAAACTGTTGACACTGTTAGAGGCACAGTTTTCTACAATTCTGAGAAAGATGCTTATTTTGTATATGCTCTCTTAACTATCTTGTTTACTTTACAAGATGCCAAGATTATCAAGGATCAATTACAGTTTTATTAAATGGCTATCTAGCATAGGGGTAATTGGAGGACTAGATGCAAAACAATGCAAAACCTGAGTACATGACTCTCGGACCTGTAATTACTTGACAGTAGGAAAGGAATGCAAAGATAAACAGACTTAACATTATTCCACAAATTCTACAAGTTTAAATCAGTAAACTTAGATTTTTACTTTAGGCAAGAATTGATGACAAAAATAGGATATTTCCTAGTATCTGTAACAACTAAAAACCAGATAAAATACATGAAATAGCTGTTTCAGATATTAGACACGACGTACATGCATGGTGCAATTTTCCTAGCTTAGCAAGGTAAGTTTTTGTCTGTCATTCAGTAGGGGTATTTAGGGAGACTAGAATTTGCAGAGGACAAAGCTATTCAGCACAAGCTCAAAGAATTTTCAAATGCTTATTGGTCACACTGCCAGTGAGAAGATTCCTCAACTTGGAGTAAAGAACTCCCTTGAAAGAACCAGAAAATGATGCCTAGAGCTCAGAAGAGCTTTCAAAAGTAATCAGAAGGGTATATATGTAAACTCACAAATACTAGAAGCTCGAAAGAGTCTCAAAGTATAAGAAACAGAAAAAAAAAACAGTATAATACATTATAATTCAATCACCTAAAGTGAACAATGAAGATAAATCCTAAATGCAGTTTGAGAAATAGAATTAAATCACATACACAAAGACAAAGATTAAACACACAAAAAATAGCTTGTTGGAAACAAAAGTCAGAAAAAGATGGTGGAGGGAACCTAGCAACCTAAACTCTGAACACTGTGAAAACAACTTTCCAAAATGAATATGGAACAAGGACTTTTTTAGGTACAGAAAAGATGACAGAATTCCATTACCAGCAGGACTGAACTAAGTAAATGTTAAAGAAAGTCCTTCAGATTGAAAAACTATGCTAGATGCAAATCTGCATTTATGCAAACGAATGAAAAAATCAGACATGACAAATGTATAAAGTTCAATCAACAAGCTCTTCTTTTTAAAAATATTTATTTATTCTTGAGACAGGGTCATGTTACATAGTTTAGGCTGGCCCTGAATTCACTATGTAGTCCAGGCTGACCTTGAACTCCTATCCATGCTCCCTGGCAAGCTCTTCTTTTTTATGGGCAAGTCTTCGTTTGCTCATATCATTGTAAATTATTTGAATTATTAGGTAAGCAATGCAAATAGTCTGCAGATTCAGGACATAAAAACACTAACAGGCTCAAAGAAAACTATATATATATATATATATATATATATATATATAGTCGAGTGGTAACAACAGCAGTGATGAGGTAGATTTAAGTATATAGGTAAGGTCAAAGAAGGAGCAGAATGATAACTGAGCTGTTATTGGTGGTGGTCACTATAATCTCAAAAGAAAAGTTCTGCCCCAAGTCCTACAATACAAACAATGCTCACTAATCATTCCCATTCCTGTAAGTATATCTCTACAATACTCACTGTTCCTTCTATCAAGATACTGTATAGAGGGCTGGGGATATAGCTCAGTGGCTCAGCACCTGCCTGGCAAGCAAGAGGCCCTGAGTTTGACTTCTGGTACCAAAAAAAAAAACCCCACCAAAAACGATACTGTATAGAGTAGAGGGTTTAGATGCGTGGCTCATTAGTAGAGAGCTTGCTCAGCACATGCCAGGCCCTGGATTCAATCCTTACCTAGCACCACAAAGAAAAATATAGTAACATGTAGAGTCTATCCAACCAAACCTTAAATCTGGTTTTGTATGAGTGTCTTGCCCTGTGGTCCCAATGAGTCTACCAATGTTTGAAAATTGCTTGTGAAGTGAAGCTTGCTGTTTCTTGGTATTTATGAAACCTAGTCAGTGTACCAAAAGGTTGGCTTTGCCTGGTGGGTGATGAGAAGACATGTAACTCGGTTCTTCTATTATTTCAGCCAACCACGGATGACCACAATCTCGGGAGAGGATCCAGACCAGACAAAACAGCTAAGCAGAATTGTGGGTTAAAAAAAAATGTTGGCGACTTTACACAATTTAGGTTGATTTATTATACAGCATAAATTAATACACAGGTAAGGTTTACATATTCTATCAATTACTCTGGGGACTGATGGAACCTTTATATAAATTGCAGCTGTAAATCAAGGTAGTCTAGGTATTTCCTAGTTATTCCAGGCTAACATCTAATCTATATTCTATCAAAGAAGCAGGGGCCGGGGATTTAGCTCAGCAGCATAAACGCCTGCTTGGCAAGCGAGAGGTCATGAATTCAATCCCTGGTACCCCAAAAAGGTGGCGGGGGGGAAGTCCAGGGTTTAGCTCAGCAAGCAAGAGGACAAAGTTGTAAATTCAATCCCCAGTTATTTAAAAAAAAAAAAAAAAAAACACCCATAGTTGGGGGCGGGGGGTTAGCTCACCGGCCAGCACCTGCTTACCAAGCACAAAGTCTTTAGAGTTTGTAGTTCAGCAGGCAAGTACCTGCTTTGCAAGCATGAGGTCTTGAGTTTGATCCCCGGCACCAAAAAAACCAAAATGAAATAAAACAAAATAAACACAAAAGGTTTGGGGATTTAGCTCTTAGGCATAAGTGCCTGTCTGACAAGTATGTCATGAGTTTGATCCCTGGTACAAAAAAAAAAGCAGGTAAAAACTTTCAATATTCCTAAAAATCTACATAAGATTCTGAAAATGTGCTTTCTGGTCTGCAAGCTATTAGCTACACATGGCCACTGAACATCTGAAGTATGAATAAAGCCACATATTGAAGAGAAGATTCTTTTTATTAAACAACCATACTTTGTGTCTCTGCCTTTGTTTCCCTATTTTTCTAGGGAAAAAGAGCTGATTGAAACAATGTTTATTTTTAAATTTTTCTCTGCAGTTTTAGGGATGGAATTTGGGACCTGATGAATGGAAGGTGAGTGCTTTAGTGCTGAGCTACATCCTCATCTGACCTTATTTTTAAAATCTGGAGTCAGGGCCAGGGATTTAGCTCAGTGGCGTAAGCGCTTGCCTGGCAAGCGCAAGGTCATGAGTTCGATCCCCGGTACCAAAAAACAAAATTAAAAAAAAATCTGGAGTCAGTATCTCACTGAATTGTTTAGGCTGGGCTCAAACTTGCTTGAGGCCCCCAAAGAGCTGTAATTAAAAGTGTGTACCACCACACCTGGCTTACTATTATTTTTTTTAGCTCTAAAACAAGAAGATATTAAAGTCAGTTAATTCAAGAATTGAGCTATTATATCTTAGCAGTAGTTGAGTATGGGATACTCATGATTTGTACCTCATAATTTAGTACTTCACTGTTCAAGGTCTTGTACCATTTGCTTAAACAGTATGTTGGATACCACTGTACATTTCTTCAAAATGAGCTCTTCTTTAAATGTCATTACTATCCACAGCCACCAGCACAGAACAAGGCACAGATGAGACAACATTAAACTCATATCTAAGACAGTTTTCAGGGAACAGAATTTTTCTTTCTTTTCCACTTCGTATTAAGTGTTTTAAGAAAAAAATTCTATATAAGTCTAAAAGACTTTAGTACAGATATATATGGCACATGACACTTTGATATATATAGCAAGAAAAAGATAAGCAGATATGTTTAAATAACAACTTACTTGATCACTGAGAAGAGAGTCCTAAAAAGCTGAATGAAAATTTCATTGCAATCTTCCAATTCGAAGCAGATATTATATGATTTAACCCAAGCTAAATTCTTAAATAAATAAAAATAAATATTTAATTACATATGTACAGAACAGTCACAGAAAAGCAAACTTACCATTAAAATTTAATTTTTACGAATTAGAAATCTACATAAAAGCCTATAAAGATCTGACATAAAATTACAAGTGTAAAACAAATTAGACATTTACTCTAACTTTAAAACATAACTGAGGGTACCAATGTTTCCAATTGATTAACACTACATATTTAGGGATTGATATAAACACATACACACACTGAGACAAATATAGTAATATGTAGATATATACAAATTTTAAGGAACAGTGAACATATATTTTGAGATTAGAATATAAAACAGGAGAAAATAAGAGCTAGAGTTTTAAATAATCTTGCATTTTTTCAGTAGAATAACTCATAGGTTATGAGGGACAATAATAAGATTATATTTTCCTCATAAAAATATTTCACTATTGCACTTTGAATGAAACAAAAGTTTTACATTATAAAATTGGTGTACAGAATTTGCTGTGTGAAATAATGTGCTATTTATTAAATAAAGTGTTACTTTTACCTCTAATAAATAAAAGTATCTATTAAACTGTGGACTCTTTGTGTCTTCCAAACCTTTCAATTGTCTGGTAATAAACAAAAATATGTCCTGTTAAAAAAAATAACAAAACGTTAATTTAGATACAAATTCTTATCATTCTTTCATGACATACAAACTACAATAAAAGAAACTCATCCTTTAGCTGAATGCCTTGGGACTGACCTACTCCATTATTTAAATTCATTTAAAAAGAAAACCGTATCTTTTAAAAGCAAAAATATAGGTAATTTTTTCTTTCTTTTTTTAAATCTATCGGTACTGGGGATTGAACTCACGACCACACGCTTCCAAGGAAGGTGCTTATGTTGCTGAGCTAAATCCCCAGCCCAATATAGGTAATTTCTATAAATCTTTACTTTCTCATTTTAAGAACATAGAGTTTATATATCATTACTATTTTCCTATTATAGCACTTCCACTTTTCTCACTATCTTACCTTCCATCATGGCACACAATTATTTTATTTCTAAGGAACTGAATACAAGTCTTGCCATTACTAGTTACTGTGTGTAAACAGTCATTTTCATCACCTAGTTTTGAATTTGTTATCTGACTTCACGGCTGTATGAAACAAAGGCAACACATTGGTCTACTTCTTTTTATTTATTTATTTAGCACAACCTTGTGCTTGTCAGGCAGGCACTTATGCTGTTGAAATAAATCCCCAGCCCTATGTCTGTTTTTTGAGACAGGGTCTTGCTATGTAGTTCAGGCTGACCCTGAATTCACTATGTACCCCAGGCTGGCCTTGAACTCTCGAGAATCCTCCTGCCTCAGCCTCTAAAGTGCTAAGATTAAACCACAACCGACTACTTTTTGTTTTTTTCAGGCAGGGTTTCACTGTGTAGTTCAGGCTGGTCTTAAATTCACTGTGTAGCTCAGGGTGGCCTCAAATTCACAGTGATCCTCCTGCTTCAGCCTTCCAACTGCCAGGATTACAGATACACACCACACACCCCCAGCTATTCATATTGTAAGTTTAAAACTCCTTTATTCCTTCAATTATAATATTTATTGTCTACAAAAGTGGTATTTTTATGAGGTATTGAGAAGTGCTGTGTTCAAGTAACCCTTATTTTACATAATGACCTCAAAGCATAAACTTTATAACAGCACATTGAGTTCTACTTTTTTCTTGCTGTATTAGAGATTGAACCCAAAGCCTTTGCACTGAGTTACATCTCTAGCCCATGTTGTTTTGAGACATGGTCTCAATAAGTCACCCAGATTGGGATAGAATTTGGTGATCCTCTTGTCTTAGCCTCCTAGAGTGTTTGGGATACAAGCATGTGCACCACACTGAGTTGTTCTCTTTACTATTAACTATAATTACTACTCTCTTGCTATGCCTAACTAATAAATTATGCTTTAGCATAGGCATATATTTATAAGGAAAAAAAAGCATATGTTGAGTTCAGTGCCATCTATAATTTTAGGCATCCACTGGTGATCTTAGAATGCATCTCCTTGAAACAAGAGCTATTAGTGGAGTGTAAAAATCTTTTTGTGCCATATTTATATTACTTGGAGTTTAAAACTTCTGGAGAAAGCTTATTAAAAAATAGAACAGCTGGGTGTGGTGGTGCATACCTATAATCTCAGCACTTGGGAGGCTGAGGCAAGAGGATCATTATGAATCTGACACCAGCCTGGACTATACTTTGAGTTCAAGCCCAGGCTGCACAACATAGTGACTCTGTCTCAAAAACAAAACAAAACAAAACAAAACAAAACACACCAAAGAGTGAAACAAACCTTATGATACAACCTTTCTTTTCTTTAAATTAACACTGAAATTCTGAGAGTATGCTATTTGATGTTAGTAGTTGGTTAGTTTTTCTTTTTTCCTTTTTTTTTTGGTGGTCTGGGGATTAAACCCAGAGCCTCAACCATACCAGGCAGCTACTTTATTACAAACTACAACCTTAACTCATACTCTTTAAATGTGAATAATTAATAACTTGCTATGTGCTCATACAGTATACTACACTCTAAGTATAAATGTAAAATGATTCTGTAAAGGTTGTACTTACCTTAAGTTTATCATGGGAAGTATATGGAGCTTCGGGGGCATAGATTCGAAATATGTCAGCTAAACAACATGCTACAAGGAGACGCACATCTTTATTAGGGTTCCTGAGGAAGAATTCAGATGCAAGATGCAAGGCTAGTGGGAGATACTGCTGTTTTTCATCTTCTGAGTCCTGATCCATATCCATGAAAGTTTTCACTACCATCTGTAAAATACATATAAAAGAACAGAATTCACTCATGGAATTTAGTAATCAATAACAGAAAAAATATTATCTTTATTACAGTATAAACTAACAACCAATTACCACAAGGGGGCTCAAAATAAAATTTCTGTAAATCAAGGTGGCAAAACAAATGAACAAACAAACAAAATGAAACAAAAACCAACTCTATAAACAAGTTCAAATTACTCAGAGACAAATTATCTGTATTAACACCAGATTTTCAAAGAACTTAAAATTCTCAATTTATTGAGATGGGAAGTGGGGGCCTCCCAGAAGGTTTCCCAGGCTGGTCCTGAATTCTTAGATTCCAGCGATCCTACTGCTTCAGCCTCCTGAGTAGTTGGGAACACAAGTGTGTGCCACTGCATCTGGCTTTCATTATTGACTTCGTATCTATCCCAGGTAAAAGTTCTAGGTCGTACATCCACCAGCAAATTAAATTGGTATTTGGCTAACCCGTCAATTATGTATCCTTTATATTTTATAAGCAAAGCTGTTTTCTAGGCTCCTTACAACTATTTTGTTTGATACTCAATGGGATTTGTGTTTCATAATAGAAAGCCTATTTTAAATATATTCATATAGTTGTATTTCTGATTAAAGGTTTTAGTTATAAAGCTGGGCATATTGGCACATATCACTTGGGAAGATTGCTGTGAGTTCACCTGGGCTACACAGTGAATTCAAGGACAACTACATAAATGAGACCCTGTCTCAAAAACCAAGTTATAATTACAAATAACTTCTGTTGTTATTAGAGGGTATAAAATTAACAAGTGCATATTTTATTTAATTTTGAATATTTTTGAGGCTAGGAATCAAGCCCAAGTCTTTCCCTACCCATACAGTACTAGACAAGTGCTCCACCATTAATTAAAATCCAAAAGAGGGAGGGTAGAGGGAAGACAGGGAAGAAATAAAATGAGGCACAGTGTGTTATGTACATGTACCAACTCCCCACTAGCTACTGTGTACAGCAGGTATGTATTGATAAACACTGAAAAAACTACATCCCAGCCTCACAAGTGTACATTCTAGAATCAGTATAAAAGCCAGGCATGGCAGCACCTGCCTGTCATCCAAGTATTTGAGAGGCTGAGGCAGGTCTGCCATGAGTTTGAGGGCAGTCTGGGCTACCCAGTAAGTTCAAAGCCAGCCTGAACTGCATAATTTACCTAAATTGTTAATCCATAATTTAACTAAACTGTTTCTGGCACGGCGCAGAAAGAGAGAGCCAGACAGATTCGCCTCTGCCTGCTGGGTGCCACCACCAGAAGGCCCTTTCTCAGGGTGGACAGCGCAGGCAGAGAGAACCAGCAGATCCACCTCCACCTGCATGGAGCTGCCATTGGAAGGCTCCTTCCTGCAGGTGGCCAACAGGAGTAGGGACACACAGCCAGGTAAGCCCTGTGCAACTGTAGGCCACCACTGGAGCCCCTTGGTTTCTTCAGGCAGCCATCACCCGATAGCAGAATCAGATAAATACACCCCTGTGTGCCTGCCACTATCACAGGAGTCCCAGTGTAGACACTCAGGCTGAGAGAAGCAACCCCACCTCCACACACCCCTGACTATCAAGGAAGCCCCAATGTACCTCCACAGGTCTGGATAAACCTGTTCCATACTCTGCTACCTCCCTATAAACCTGGAATTAGAGGAACCCAGGTGCCTGTCCCATCCCACTACACCACAGAGGGGCAGCCAACATGGGAAATATGCCTGGGGCCCCACAACCAGCTTGTTGGGAGGAACCCAAGAGAAGGTCAAGACGAAGGAGCACAAGGCAATCTCAGACTTCTAACACACACAGAACAAGTCTGGGAGATACAGTCATAGAAGAAAATGGAAGTCACTACTTGAAATTTCTGAAAGGATAGCAACTGAAGTATGGAAACAACTTCATGAGATTGTAAAAGCAGTCAAATCAGAAATGATGTCTCAGGTAAAAGAAATCACAACATACTGAAAGAATTGTTCAGCAGGTCTAAAGAAGACATAGACAAAAAACAGGAGCATAGGAAAATGATGGAAACCTTGAATGAAAGTAGAAAGGAATTACAATGCATGAAACAGATTCAGAGATGCAGGAAATTAAAAAATCAAAAGCTGGCAAAACTGCTTGAAAGAGACTGAAGATAGACTTTCAAACCTTGAAGATAGGATTGTAACTTGTGATCATGAAAGGAAAGATCGCTTAAAATAACATGGAATCAGGAAATAACAACTCAATAGCTGCAAGATGATGCAAAGAAGCGTAATTTAAGAGTGATAGATGTTGGTGAAGCAGGGGTCAACACCAATGTAATTAAAAGGCTGTTTATAGAAGTAATTGAAGAAAGCTTTCCAAATATGGGAAATGGATCTGGCACGCAGATAAGTGAGGCATACAGGACTCCAATTAGCCATAACCAAAGTAAATCTACACCCAGACATACAATAATCAACATCCCAGAAATTTAACTAGCTATAGTCAAAGTAAATCTACACCCAGACATATAATAATCAACATCCCAGAAATTCAGCACAAAAATATAATATTAAAGGCTGTTAGAGAAAAGAAACAGATCACCTAACAAAGGAAAACCAATCAGAATCATAGCAGACTTATCAACACAAACCATCAAGTCAAGAAGAGTTTGGGGTGAAGTATTTCAAATCCTGAAAGAAAACAACTTCCAATCCAGATTGACCTACCCTGCAAAACTATCTTTCAAAATTAATGGAAAAATAAGATACTTCCATGATAAAGAACAACTGAAAGAATTCATGACTACCAAACCAACCCTAAAAGAGTGCTAAAGGATATTCTAGAGAGATAAAGATAACCATAGTTCCAAGAACAGCAGCAGAGGAGGATCACCAACAAGATAGGCAATTGAATGAAGGGGGAAAGTGGAGGGCCAAAAACAGGAGGACAGCAGGGCAGAGACAAACCAATGTATGCTGGTTGTAACCATTAATGCAAACAGCCTCAATTTAGCAATAAAAACATAGGGAGAGTGGATCAAGAAACAAGATCCATCGATATACTCTATACAAAAAACACATTTAAAGAAATGCACAGACTAAAAATCAAAGTAGAGAAAACAATTGTTCCAAGTGACAGGAGACCAGAAAAAAAAAAGCAAGAGTAACTTACCCATTAACTGCAATATGGATAAGAAAGACATTGTATTTTCATGCAGTGGAAAGCTACCCTCTATAAAGTAGAATAATCTCAAGCCTCCTGTAGGTAAAAGGACCCAATTGGAGATCATGTTCATGGGTAAAACAGTTCAAACTCCTATGCGTGAACTCTAGCATAAGAAACAGAAGGGGTTAATGGGATCCAAAAGCAAATAGTTGTTGTTGTTATTGTTATTGTTGTTATTATTATTATTATCATTATTGGTCTTTTTGTGGCAGGGTCTCACTATGCAGTTGAGGCTGGCCTTGAGCTCATTTTGTAGCCCAGGTTGGTCTCAAACTCGTAATGCTCCTCCTGCCTCAGCCTCCCGCATGCTGGGATTACTGGCATGTGCCACCATGCCCTGCTCCAAAATAGTTATTTTAAGAGTGATAGGGGAGGAAACACCCGGGAGGGAAAGGTGAAAACTACTGTTAATTTCTTACTGTCTTGTCTTCAACTCTAGCATTGTTTTCACAATTGTTAGGTTTGGCTTCATTCTGTCTTGTTTTGTTAGATTTTACTCTGATGATAGGTAGCTATTTTGAATATAATAGGATATATTATGGAAGGCCTGCGATGGCTTCAAATTCACAAGGATCCTCATGACTCAGCCTCTCCAAGTGGGAGGTTATAGGGGGGTGCCACATGCCTGCCCTTGAGGTGTACATACATTGACCAAAAATTTTTATTTAAGCGTTGAATTTTATCACCTATTTGACTGCACTCTAATGACCGTATTTTCCAGTTATGTTAATATAGTGAACCTCACTGATTGCTTTCTAATTTTAACTCTATTTTATACTCATAAAGTCTAATTTAGTCTATTTCTAAAATAAATTTGGTCATCATTTTATATATTGCTTATATTTGACATGTTTTTATATTATTTGATTTTTTGAGGTGACTTAGATGAAAGAAACTGGCTTTAACTTAAGACAACTTATCAGGTTTTAGTATTGAGGTTATGTTAACTTAAACTGAGAAGTGATCTTTTTTCCTATTATATGGAAAGTTTAATAGAAAGACTATTTTTATTTATTCCTTAAATATATAGGCAAGTTCAACTGATCAAACAAGAAATCATAATGGAAATATGAAAATATTTTGAAGCAAATGATAATGAAGATACCAATACCAAAAGTTGTGTAATATTATAAAAGAAGCAATGAAAAAAATCAGGAATCTACATTTTCATCTCAAGAAATTAAGAAAATAGCAGAGAAAAGAGGGGCAGAGAAAAATCAAGAGTAAACACCAATAAATCAGAAAACAATCATACAAAATAAAAACAACAATGCCAATAATTGTGTAAAGTAAAAACTAATAAAATGGGCAGAATTTTAGCAAGAATAAAAAAAGGAAGATCACAAATTTAAAAACAAATTAGACACTGTATCAAAATACAAAGGGCTGAGGATAAAGCTCAGTGGTAGACCACTTGCCTAGCATGAGTAAGGCCTCCGTATGACAAAAACAGGAAGACAAAAAAAAAAAGTCACAACTAATCTCAGAGATGACAAAAAAGAGACTTAATTACACATCCTAATAACACATTAGGATAAAAGAAAATCTACAAGTGACATCTATGAACTGTGTGTGCAAAAAGAAAGTGAATTTGAAATTTAAAACAAAAAGCCGTTCTACAATGCAATCTCCAAGGCTAGATGGCTTCACTGAAGGAAAGTCTCAAACTTGACAATTTTGTATAGGTAAGTACTATGTAGCATTAGCTCCTCCACTGATCATATCAAGCCCCTTTATGCCATTCTATTGACACAGCTGAACATGTTATGTTAGATATGCAGTAACTGGTTGTCTTAGTAACTTTTCTCATTGCTCAGACAAACTATCTAACACCCACAAGTTAAAGGAGAAAAGATTTATTTAGCTTGCAGTTTGTAGTAGGCTGGCTCCAAGGCAGAGTGGCAATGCACAGGAAAAACTGTTCACTGAGGGCAGAAGACAGCAAAAGCAAGAAAGGAAGGACCACAACTATTTATATTCCTTATATCTTTTTCAGGCTACTCAGGGCAGGTAGTACTCACATCCTTAATCCTACCGCCCTTGATCCCAGCATTAAGCCATGAATCAATCCCACTGTCACACTCTAGATTCAGCCACCTCTGAAAAAGCCCAACCTACAACTGCATGAGGTTTTGGGAGGACATCTAGCTACAAACCATAACACTGGTGGAGAATCTACTTCTGAAGTACAAGTATTCCTGATAATGCCATTGTTATCCCTTAACATTTTAGGAGATATTGTTGGGTGGAAGTCAGAAGGACCTGAAATATACACAAGTACAACATGAATGATCAGATGAGGATGACTAAAGCATTGTCACTTAGGAGCCTAAATATAAACAACAGGAATAGCACTTTAAGAGAATGGAATTTAAAGCAAAACAAAACAACACTGTAGCTGAAATTTCATACAGGGTTTGAGAGAAGACATAAAAGACAGAGAAAAAAACAGTACATGTGGAAAAAGTAAACATTTGGAGAATGCAACACATCTCTGCACTATTCTTATAATGTTTCTTAAAAGTCTGTAGTAATAGAAAAGGTTAAAATTTGAACAAAATATATTTACCACATGATCTAGGACAAACATATACATATTAGTAACTGAAATAAAAGTTTTACCTAATATGACGTCTCTTTTTGAAAGGTAATTGAGCAGGGCATGGTGGTGCACACCTATAATCCTAGCACTGGGGAGTGAATTCAAGGCCAGCCTGCACTACATAGTGAGACCCTTTCTCAAACAAACAAACAAACAAACAAACAAATTGAAAGTTAAGTGATAATGGAATGGGAATATATAGTTATTTTTTACTGGTTTTGATAGAATATTTTTTTTATCACTGCATCATTACAGAAATGTTAATGATAAGAAAATGAAATCATATTTATAAAATATTTTGGGGGGCTAGGGATTTAGCTCAGCAGCTTAAGTGCCTGCCTTGCAAGCATGCGATCGTGAGTTCGATCCCTGGGGTACCATCTCATTTTTTTTGAGATGGGGTCTTACCATTTAGTTCAAGCTGTTCTGGACTCACCATGTAGCCTAGGATGGCCTTAAACTTATATTAATCCTCCTGCCTCAGCCTCCTGAGTACTGGGACTACAGAAAATATTCTAATTCTGTTTTAAAGCCAATTAAATCAGAAATACCGTATGTTCTACCCAAGTTTTGTCAAGAAATGAATCTGTATCTCGTTAACGGTTCTATCTTTAGTATTACCTAAAACAGTAACTGCAGCTGGGTGTGGTGACGCATACCTGTTGGCTAAGGCTGGAGAATCACCGTAAATTCAAAGCCAGCCTTGGCTACATAGGGAGTTCAAGGCCAAATACCAGCACTCAGGAAGCAGAGTCAAGAGAGAAACTATGAATTCAAGGCCAGGGCTGGGGATTTAGCTCAGTGGCTTAAGCGCCTGCCTGGCAAGCACAATGTCATGAGTTTGATCCTCAGTACCAAAAAAAAAAAAGAAAAGAAAAGAAAAGAAATACAAACAGGGCTGGAGATTTAGCTCAGTGGCTTAAGTGCTTGCCTGGCAAGCATGAGGTTGTGAGTTCAATCCCCAGTACAAAAAAAAAAAAAAAAAGAGTTCAAGGCCAACCTGAACTACACAGTGAGACCCTGTCTCAAAAAAACTAGGATGAGGTGGGGCCTAAAAAGAACCAGTTAAGACAGACTACTTAAGAGCCTATACAAAATTAATTTGCAATGAAATATAAAAGTTGAAATTTATTTAATTTTTGGTGCCAGGATTGAACTCACAACCTGGAGCTTGTGCCACCCCTGGCCCCAAAAGTTGAAATTTAAAAGGTAAATCTAAAAAAAAGGTTTAGAAGATAATAAAGGAGATCATCTTCATGCAAGAAGGACACCTTAAATCAAGGCACAAAAATGCTAACTATAAAGCTTGACTTTTTAGACAAGATTAAAATTAATTATCAACCAGTGATCTCTTACTGTTTATCCCTTTTTTTTTGAAATTCTGTAATATTTCTACCTTTTTTTTCTCTTTAAATTAAAAAAAAAAGATTAAAATTAAGTGTGCTCATCAAAAGACATCCTCTATTCAAAACTTTTAAAGAGAAAATGCTACAGCCAGGCATGGTGGCTCATGCCTGTGATCCCAGCACTCGGGAGGCTGAGGCAGGAGGATAGTTGTGAGTTCGAGACCAGCCTGGGCTACAAAGTGAGCTCAAGGTCAGCCCGAACTACATAGCAAGACCCTGTCTCAAAAAGAAGAAGAAGAAGAAAAAAAAAAAAAAACGCTACATAATGGAAGCATATATTTAACAAACATAAATGTCTTGGTTACTTTTCTCTCCTTGTGGAGACAAAATATCTGATGTCGAAATTAAAGAGGGAAAGGTTCATTTGGCTCACAGTTTGCAGAGGTTTCAGTCCAAGGTAAGGTGGCATGGTTGAAGGGAAATCTTTCATGGCTGTGGAAGACAAGGGCAGCAAGACAAAAAAAGGGAAAGAAAGCCTCTTTTCCTCCCTTACACTGTAAATCAACTACCTACCCATACCATCTCCATGCCCTTCTCTTGCACCAGATGGGGATGTTTACAACGTGAGGACCCTGACTCCCTACTGAGTGGCTTAAACTTCTAAACTTCTCAAGTTGACACAATGTGTCAACTATTATAATAACCAACAAAGAATTAGACTAATATATAAAGTACTTAAAAAGAAAATTCAATTAAAAATAGACAAATGCCTTCTTGTTAGGCACCTTATGAATGAGAACTAAACAATCATTATAAAGAGGGACTAAATTTCATCAGTAGTAAAAGAAATGCCAAGTAGGTCTGGTGTGGTGGGTGGCTCACGCCTGTAATGGCAGCTGAGGCATGAGAATTGCTGTGAGTTCAAGAACAGCCTTGACTACATAGTGAGACTCTGCCTTAAAAACAAACAAAAAAACCACCACCATAACAACAAAACCCAAGAAATGCCAACCAAAACAATTTTAAGAAAACTGACATTTCCACAATAATTCTCTGATCCACTCTCAAATTCTTTTGTGCCCCTCTGATATCAATCCTCAATTTCTTCATTAGCCCCTGGCAACCCACAATGTGCTCTGTCCTTATGGTATTACCTTTTATAGAATGTCACATACATCAATTTACATAGAACTATTTGTATGCAGGGCTTAGCTGGGCGTGGTGGCTCACGCCTGTACTCCTTCCACTGAGGAGGCTGAGGCAGGAGGATCGCTGTGAGTTCAAGACCAGCCTGGGCTACAAAGTAAGCGCAAGGCCTGCCCAAACTGCATTGAGAGACCCTGTCTCAAAAAGGCAAAAAAAAAAAAAAAAAAGTATGCAGGGCTTTTTGGATTTAGTTACATTCATGTAGCATAACAAATTCAAGACCCACAAAGAACCAGTAATTTTTACTTTTAATTGTTTAGTATTGGTAATAATTTATGATCAAAGAACATACTTTAAATATTTTACAAAATTTTAACAATTGTTGATCCAACACAGAACTGTTTCTGGCTTTTGGCAATTATAGTGGAAGCCTCTATAAATAATTGTACTCAGTTTTTTTACTATCTTAACTTTTTGTTTGTTTGTCTTGGTACTGGGGATCGAACTCACTACCATACGCTTACAAGGCAGGTGCTTATGCTGCTGAGCTAAATCCTCAGTCCTGGTACTCAGCTTTTTAAAATAATTGCCTTTTATCTTTCCCATGAATTTTGAGTTCTTCCTATAGTCTGGCTATTACTCTTTATCAGGCAGGTTTGCAAATACTGTCTCCCAGTCTGTGATTTCTCTTGTAAGTTTAATAGTGCAGATGGATTTAACTGATAAAGGTCCTAATGAAGTCTAACTTGTTTTTTCTTCTATGGTTTGTACTTTTTGTGTCCTAAGAAATCTTCGCCTAGTCAAAGTTTGTAAAGATTTTTCTCCTATGTTTTCTAGAAGTTCTCTAGTTTCAGGTTTGACATTTATATCTATAGTTCATTCTTAGTTAATTTTTATATGACCAAAAAGGTTTGTGTCTGGTGTTCAAACACTATTCTAGAGAAGGCTATTCTTTCTCATTGAATTGTATTTTTTTGTCTTAGAATTTTTGTGTGTGTGGGACCTCACTGTAATACATAGTTATTTCTAGATTCTATTATATTCCAATGATCTGTGTCTGCATTATACCGTTTTAACTACTCTAGTTTTATAATAAGTTTTGTTTTCTTGTTGTTGTGGGGTTCTTGTTTATTTGTACTGGGGAATGCATTCAGGGCCTCATGCATGTCAGGCAAGCAATGTAGCACTGAGCTAGCCTCTCCCCACTTTTAAATTTTGAGACAGGGTCTAAGTTGCCCAGGTTCACCTCAGACTTTCAATCGTCTTTAGCCTCCAGGTAGCTGAGATTATTAGCCACCATACCCAGCTTTACAGTCGGTTTTGAAATCACATAGTGTATGTGAATTGTCCAAATCAATATAAAAATAAAAAGACCTGAGTCCTTCTATCCCCCTGCCCCCTGCCCAAAAGATTTGAACAATTTACAATAGAAAAATACAGAATATAAAGTGGTAAAACTATTTTGGATACTTTCATAAAGATACATTTAACATTTAAGCCAAAAAACATAAACATTTAATATTTAACATTAAACATTTATATTTGGGCCGGGGATTTAGCTCAGTGGCTTAAGTGTCTGCCTGGCAAGTGAGAGGTCGTGAGTTTGATCCCCGGCACACACACAAAAAAATTATATTTAACATTTAAGCCAAAAAAAAAAAATCTACTTTTTTTTCCTAAAAGCAACAGGGTGTCATAGTTACTTTCCTCACTGCAGAGGCAAAATATACCCAAAGTTAAAGGAAGAAAGGTTCATTTAGGTCACAGTTTATTGAGATTTTAGTCCATACTTGGCTGGCTCCATGGCCAAGGGGCATCACAGAGGAGACATAATAGTTCATGGCAAAACAGGCAGGAAGCAGCAAGTCTTTTGTACTTTTATCCAGGCTGCAAGCCTATTGGATGGTGCCACCCATGGGAGGCTTTCCCATTATCCACACCCAGAACTATGCTAAACTAACTAGTGGACTAAATTAGTCATCGTACCCTTAAATCTATTTTCACACAGCCAAGATCCAGTTATCTCTGAAAAGTTCGAACTATGAGTGTATGAGGCTTTGGAGGCATATCTAGATACACTCCATAACACAGGATCTGATTATGTTGCCAAGGCTGGCTCTAAACTCATGGCTAAAATGATGTTCCTGCCTGAGCTTTCTGAGAAGCTGAAACTACAGGTATGCATCAGCGGGCCCAATCTATGCTTAGGTATTTACTGAAAACATAATGTGACATAAAAACTCACATACTGTTGAGAGCCATTGAAGCTGGAAATTGACCACATATGCAAGGCTGGAGCATGACCATTCCAAGAATAAAGAGTGCCAGAGGCAAGCCATCTGAAGAAGCTGCTTCAGCCCAGAGAACACCTACCCCCAAGACAATCTGAACAGTGGGTAGCTAGGACAACAGGGTGTCATGTGACATTAAGTTGCTAAAAGGTATAAATAAACGCCCCTGCAGTGAGGAGCCAGGACCTTTCCTCCCATCAGGAGGATAAGGACTCCACCTGACTCCAGCTTTGTCTCTTATTTTTCCGCATGCTCTGGTGGACTTTCACCCCAAGAACTTCAAGGGCCTCACAGGTCGTGGTAACATATTAGTTCTCTTTTTGTTTTTTTAAAGGGAATGTGCCTCATCTCTCAAGGCTGCTTTTCTTTTTGTTTCTTTCTTTTCTCCCTCATTCCTTCCTTCCTTTCTTTTTGAGAAAAGTCTTGCCATGTAGTTTAGACAAACCTTGAACTCACTGTGTAGGTCAGGCTAGCTTTGAACTTTCAGTGATCCTCCTGCCTCAGTTTCCCAAGTGCTGGGATTGCAGGCGTGTACCACCACACCCAGCACATGTTTTTAGTAACACTGTAGTAAGAATATCTCAAAGTTGAAAATAATTAACTGCCCATCAAAAAGTAAACAAACATATTGTGGCACACTCCTATAATTGACAACAGAATCTGATAATGGAAACTACATAAATAAGAATACGCTGAGATACAGAAGCAAGATACAAATAAAGAGCAAAATGAATTAAAAGGGAAAGGAGGAAACTGTTAAAGGTGACAGATATGTTTACCATCCTGATGGTGGTGGTACTGAAAGACGCACGTCCCCATTAGATAAATGTACTAGTACATAATATGTAGAACAGTACATAAACCATTGTATGTATAATCAACATTAATCTATTTCCCCTATGGATATTAAGCAAGTACCCTAAACTACAGACATACATAAACCATTAAACCAAAGTAGTTAACTTTGGTTAATTACTTAACCAAAAAAGCCTTTAATCCACTAACAAACAATACCAACACAACTATTCACTGCCAAAATACGGCGATTCTTTCTAACATAAGATACCCATTCCATCGTTAGACATGCACCATTCAGTCAAATCAGTCCGTGTCAATATGACTATCCCCTTCCCCTAATCAACCTCTTAATCTACCATCCTCTGTGAAACCAGCAACCCACTAGACAGGGATCCCTCTGCCCACTCCGGGCTCATAACACGTGGGGTTTCTAAGAATGATCTTTAAAAGACATCTGGTTCTTACTTCAGGGCCATAAACTTTAACCTGCTCATTCATTCCCCTTAAATAAGACATCTCCATGGACTAATAATGACTAGATTGGCCCATGATCAACATAATTGTGATTTCATGCATTTGGTATCTTTTAATTTTGGGGGATGCTGTGACTCACCATCACCATAGAAGGAATACATGTGTCAAACTATGTCCTGTCAGCAATTCTCTGAAATCAAATGGGTGAAAGTCCTACATTCCAATTCAGCTGACATTAACTACTCAGATTTGGCGTAGACCTCAGAAGTATTTGTTAAAAAGCAGAGTTCTACACCAGATTTTGCCTATTTCAGATACTAACCACAAACCTTTGGAGATCCCATGGGCCAGGTATAATTCTAGGTCATTTTACAATTCCCTCTGGTTCAAAAATGTATCAGAATGAGCCACAGATGTCAATGAAAGAACTACACTTATAATCATTGTATTATCAAGAATGAACATTATCGCTTTGGAAATTCCAACGGGTTTTGATGTACTATTATGCCAGGAAGATAATTATATCAAATAGTATTCTGAAATATATTTATTTTGCTATATTTTAATTATACCAAAGTAGCTGGGTAGTGTATGTCTGTAATCCTCCTGAGGCAGGAGGACTGGTTTTTTTTTGGTCTTTTTGAGACAGTGTCTCGCTATGTAGTTCAGGCTGGCCTTGAGCTCACAATGATCCTCCTGCCTCAGCCTCCCAAGTGCTGGGATTACAGGCGTGATCCACCATGCCCAGAAGGATTGCTTTGAGTTCAGAGCCAACCAGGGCTACCACTACATAGTGAGTTCAAAACAAGCTTGAACAACATAGAGAGACCTTGTCTCAAACAAACACCCAAAAGAATTATACTAAAGTAAACCAATATTTTTAAAGTCACTGCCTTAGAGCAAGAATGTAAATAAATTACAGCATTAGTCTCCTCAATGTTAAAAATTAATTTTTTGTAAGTCCAACATAGAAAATATGAACTCTTGTTTGGTGTTACTTGGACTTTACAGTATAACCACTCTGGTGTCCATTAAGCAGGAGCTCTGCATACCCAACAACCAATAATTCTATCCATGTCTGTGTCCTAAAGCAGCCTGCACATGTGTAACTAAATATGAAGTAAAGGGTGACCACAGTGATGCTCTCTATAAAAGCCAAAACAACAAATAAAAAAGGTCCAAGAAAAAAATTGTGTAAGTTGTACAATGTTAGTACAACCATAATTTAAAAAGATATAAAGTCACGAAGTTCAAATGTAATACTGAAAAAGACACATAACACAAGGAATAACACAATATGATTCTATTAATACAAAATTTTTTTAAAATTTCAAAAATTAAAAGTAAAATAACCTATTTGAGATGTATAGCTAGTGAAACAGAAATTAAGCTTTAAAATCTGTATATTAAGTTGGTGACTCACTCATTAATTAAGTTAACGGATGGCCAATATCACACATAATGGTGAAAGACTGGATACTTTTCAGATTGGGAGTAAGACAAGGTTGTCCGCACTCACCACTTTTTAGGCTTAAAAAGGGCAGGGGGGGTGGGGGCTGGGCATGATGGCATATGCCTGTAATCCTAGCATTTGGAAGCTAAGGCAGCAGGATCATTGGGATTTTGAGACAGCCTGGACTACAAAGTGAGTTTATGGCCAGTCCAAATGGCATAGCCAGACTGCCTCAAAAAGAAAAGGAAAAACAAAACAAAAATACAGGCATCCAGATTGGGGGAAGAAAAAAAGAAGTAAAATTATCCTTATCGGTAGACAAAATCACTTTCCATATAGAAACTCCTAAGAAATCCAGCAAAAATTGGCAAGCTAATAAGTAATTTTAGCTCAGCTGCAATATACACGGTCATACACAAAATTGTACTTTTGTATACTTGGCATAAACTGAAAGAGAAGTTAAGAAAATAATTTTATTTAAGTTTTTTAAAAAATCGTTAGAATTTTACAAAGTGGAGAATTACACTCAAAACCACAAAACATCCTTGAAATAAACTAAACACCTAAATAATCAGAAAGGCACACCATGTTTATGAATCAGAAGATTCAGCATTGTGGGGCTGGGGATATAGCTCAGTAACACAGTGCCTGCCTGGCAAGTGTGAGGTCCTGAGTTCAATTCTAGTTACCCACTGGAAAAAAAGATTTAGTACTGTTAAGATGATAATGCTCCTAAAATTTACAGATTCAATGTAATCATCAGAATCTTTGTAGAAATTGAAAAGCTGAGTATAAAATTCACATAGAATAAAGGAACTCAAAATGATTAAAACAAAAAAAAAGGGAAATTCATACTTCCTGATTTCAAAACTTACTACAACGCAATAGTAATGAAAACTAGTATGGTACAAGGTCAGATATACTTCAATGCAACAGAATTGAGAGGCCAGAAACGTCTTACTTCCATCACCATAAAATAGTTTTCAATAAGAATATCAAGAAAACAGGGTACGAATAGCCTTTTCAATAAATGGTATGGACAAAACTGGATATTCTCACAAGTAAAAGACTAAAATTGGGACTCTTGACTCACAAAATATACAAAAATCCAAAACTGGGTCAAGACTTAAATATAAAAGCCTAAAGTATAGAACTATTAGATATTGGAAAAGGGTATATAAATTTTTGTGAACTTGGTTTAGGCAATGATATGAAAAGTTTAAGCAACAAAATAAAGAGAAAGTAGATTTTTATCAATAAAATGAAGAGAACTGAAGAACGGGAGGAAAATTTAGCAAATCATATTTGTCTAATAAAGATCTAATAAAAAGAATGTAATAAAAATATATATATAACTCTTAAAACTCAATAAAAAGATGAAAAAATCCAACTAAAAGGGTTAAAAATGTGAATCAACAATTTTCCAAGGAAGATACATGAACGGCTAAAAAACACATGAAAAATATTTTCAGTATCATTAGTCACCAGGAAAAAGCAAGTCGAAACTTCAATAAAATGCCACTTCCCACTCACAAGGAGCGCTAGAATCAAAAAGTCAAACACAAAGGTTGACTAGAATATAAACAAATTAGAAGCCTTATACAGACCACCAGTGATAAATACAGTTATCATATGACTCAACAATTCTACCTTTTTTTGAGACAGGATCTTGCTGAATAGTTCAGGCTGGCTTTGAACTCACTTTGTAGTACAGACTGACCTCAAACCCATGGTGAACCCCCTGCCTCAGCCTCAAAAGAGCTGGGATTACAGGTATGCACCACCTGTAATTGTAGCTAGCAATTCTATTCTTACAGGTAAAAATAAAAGGAAATATATGTCTAGTAGAACCTGGTACATGAATATTTACAGCAGCATTATTTAGTAGCCAAAATGTGAAATCAACTGAAATTTTTATCAACCAACAGTGAGAAGCAGTGGCCATAAAAAGTAACAAAGTATTGGTACTATAAAATAAATGTACTTTGAAAAGAAAAAGAACCTTGAGAACATTAAGCCAATCACAAAAGATGACATGTTATATGATTCCATTACATGAAATGCTCAGATCAGGAAAATGTAGAGACAGAAAACAGATTAGGGATTGCTAAAGGCAGGGGTGAGGGAGGACACTCAAAGTAGTAACTAAAGGAGGACTGAGGTTTCTTTCTGAGGTGACAGAACTAACTCAAATTGACTGTGGTAATGGTAATGTTTATTTGTGAATATATTAAAAATAACTACCTGGTGTACACCTGTAATTCTAGCACTTTGGGGTTGAGACAGAAAATTATGAATTCAAGGCTAGTCTGAGCTACACAGGGAGACCCTACCTCTAAAGAGCAAAAACCAAAGCAAATCAAACAGAACAAAATGACTATATACTTTCAACGCATGAACAGTATGTAAATTATATAAATACAGTAAAATAAAATTTAGCAGAGCACAGTGGCACATGCCTGTAATCCCAGGCAAGAGGCAAGAGGATTGCCATGAGTTCAAGACAAGCCTGGACTACACAGTGAGACTCTGTCTCAAAGAAACTAACAAAACCATTAGATGAATAAAAATAAATTGAAGAGACCTAATGTCCTCATAATTTTTATGAAGATGTTTTAAATGTTAAAGTCTTTTTAAGGTAATGAAAAAGACTGAATTGACAAAAACCACATTTTATAAGCTACCTTCCAGTATAATAGGAGTGACACTGTCCTAGACCCTGTAAGCAACAAAAGCTAACCAAGCTAAACATTGTCTTATATAACCAATAGAAACTAACATTTGTAACATATATTACTTATCCCCAAAATTTGTTTTTACCTCTTAGTGCCAGGAACTGAACATAGGCTTCACACACAACAGGCAATCACTACACACTAAGCTACTATAGCCTTAGCTCTCGCCCTCAAGTTCTAGGCAAAACGGAACAAAAAGGTGTTACCTAGAGAAACTAAGGAAGACTGCAAAAGCTCAAAGGCAAGGCAGCATGCATTCAGTTTATAGTGAAAAATGGCCTGGGAATTATCAGCACTGTAACCACAAAATTAAAGACCTAGGTTTAAAAAACAAAACAGAAAAATAAGCTTATAATGTAGAATACAGCCCTTAACTGTGAATGCCATGGCGGGGTGGGGGTGGGGAGTTGGTGGTTAAGGAGCAGGGAGCAAAATGGGAAGATAGGGACAGAGCTGGAGGGAAAGAAAACAGGAGAAAAGGAGGGGCAGGGGCAGGGGCAGGCAGAGAATGAATGAAATTGTTTTCTACAAAAGAAAAAAGCGAACTTGAGTTAAGAGATTTTATACAGTTCATACTGTTGGTTAACAGTGGGTCTGGGATTTAAACATAAACTTTCAGATTGTAAATTAAGCAAGATATTACTTCATCTCTCAAATATCATAAATTAATAGATTTGTATTACAGGAAAAAACCTCTACTGATTATGTTTTGAATTTTGTGCCCTAAAATTGTGATAATGTGTTCTCATTTATTATGTAAATAGCTAGACAGGTCTCTTGACTCATGGAGCATATTAAGTTACCATTCAGCCCTTCACAGAAAAAAAATCTGGCAAACCCCTAGCATGTAACCAAGATAAATGAGTCCCTTTATCTCTAAAACCCATGTATTGTTCACAGAATTGTTATTTATTAAAGCAAAAAAACCCACACACACATACAAAAGTAAATCACATATCAATAGTAGTGTGGATCAATTTGGATATATTCACAATGAAAATTAATGACTGTAGTCTCTAATAGTATGGGTGAATCTCACACAATATTTAGCAAAGAAGCCAGGTGTGGTGGTGCATGCCTGTAATCTCAGCACACTCAGGAGGCTGAGGCAAGGGAATTGTTTCAAGTTTGAGACCAGCCTCAGCTACAAAGTGAGCTCAAGGCCAGCTAGAACTACACAGTGAGACCCTGTCTCAAAAAGCCAATAAAAAAGCAAAGAAGCCTAACATAAAAGAGTATCTATTGTACAATTCCATGCATAAGAGAGAGATGTAGCTCTATGATATAGCACTTGCCATTTTTATGAAGTTTGACGGCAAAACTAATATATATAGGAATTCAGATCAGTGAATGTCTGAATCTTCAGGGAAAGAACATAAAATAGTCTGCCAGAAACCAGAAATGTTCTATGTCTTAATCTGGATACTGGTTATATGCATATACAGATGTAAAAATTAACAAAATATTAAGCTGGACACATACCAGCAAGTTAATCCAAGCTATTCAAGAGGCTAAGGCATGAGGAATGCTGTGAGTTCAAGGCAAGCCTTAGCTACAAAGTGAGACCCTGTCTCAATAAAAGAAAAAACACAAGAAATGGTAAGTATGCATAATATATAAGACTTTCCTGTTTAACTGTGGAGTTTACAGTTTACATAATACATATGAAAATATAGTATAAAGGTCAGGGCAGGGATAACAACTCACTGGTAGAAGTTTCTTACATTTTACATAAATTCATACAAAAATAAGTCTAAGACTTGATAGTCTTAGGTTAAGGATATGTATTGTAATTGCTAGTGCAAAACAGGTGAAGATAAACAGATACCTATAAAGAGATATGCTTATAAAGTCAACAGACAATTAAAATAGAATTCTAAAGAAAAAAAGTCAATTAAAATGAAAGGTGCAATAAACCAATAAAAAAATGAGACAAACAAAAACTTCAAAATAAAAATATATCCAACCAAAAACAATATCATGAAAGTGAATTATACTCAAATTTCAAGGCAGATTGCCAAAAAAAACATTAAAAATAGGAAAAGCACAATCGAAATATGTGCGCTTTCTCTCTTTCTATATACACACACTTTATTTTATAGAAAACAGGTAAAGCAGAATTTTATAATAAAATAATAGAATAACAACAGTTAATACATTATACATTATCTTTAAAGTAGTTGCTCAGAGTACAAGATATGGGCATAAAATTTTTTCCACTCAGTATCAGCACAACCCTTCCTTTTTAACAAAGAAACACTAATAGTTAAAGAAACACTGACTTGCACCTTTTCCCTTCTGCCCTTTCCCCTTTCATCCATCCTAGCTCCTTTTCCCTTTGAACAATTTCTTCCCATTTTACAATATCTACTGTACATTTTAGACCTTATTTACTCTTTCAGTTTCTCACACCAGAGAGACAACAGTGTTTACATATGAGTCTGATTTATTTCACTTATGAATATGGTCTCTAGTTGCATTTATTTACCTATACAAGTCTCAGGTGTACTTTTTTATGGTTGAGTAGTACTCCATTGTGGCAAAAGACATCTTTTTATCCATTCCTCAGTTGATGGGCATTTGGGTTATTTCCAAGATTTAGCTATTACAAATCGTACAGCTTTAAGTATGAGTGAACATATTCACTGTGGTATGATGTTTTTAATTCTTCTGGGAAAGAAAGAAAATAGTTGGGTTAAATGGGACCCTCTAATTTTAGTTTTTAAAGGAATTTCCACACTGATTTCCACAGTGGTTGTACCAGTCTACACTCCTACAAACAGTGGAGAATACTTCCTTTTTCCCACAGCCCCTCCAGCATTTGTTATATGTTGATTTCTTGGTGATAGCCATTCTTTCTGGGTTGAGATAGAATCTCAGTGTTGTTTTAATTTGCATCTCTTGAATGACCAGTGATGTTGACCATTTTTTCACATATTTATTTGCTGTTTGTATTTCTTCATCTGAGAAGTATTAATCTCATTTTTTGATTGGGTCTTTGAATTTGGGGGCAGGGGATCTGATTTTTTCACAATCTCTGTCTTGAAATCATACTACAAAGCTATTGGGATAAAATCAGCATGATACTGGCAAAAGAAAACAACAACAACAAAAAAAAACCAGACCTGAGGGACCAGTGGAACAGATTAGAAGATGGAGATACAACCACATAGACAGTCAGCCACCTTATCTTTGACAAAGGGGCCAAACATGTTCACTGTAAGAAAGATATCCTCCTTAATACACAGTGCTGGACAAACTGGCTCTCTACATGCCGAAGATTAAAACTAGACCCATGTCTGATAGACCCATGCACTAAAGTCAAAATAGATTTAAGATCTAAATATTAAAACAGAAACACTAAATTGACTAAAAGAAAAAGTAAGTAGAAATCTTGAACACACAGGTATAGGTAGAGAGTTCATGAATACCACCCAGACTGCATGGGAAATACTTCAAAGAATCAACAACTGGGATCTCATTTTATTAAAAAAATAAATCACCAACAGAGTGAAAAGACAACACACAGAGTGGGAAAAACTTTAGTCAATTGTTCCTCAAAGGACTTCTTTCTAGAACATATAAAGAATTGTGCTAAATACATTTTAAAGACACATATAGGTTAAAAGTGTGGAAAAATTTATAATGGAGTTAATAATATAAAAAGGTGCAATTTATCAGTAACATTTCATCATGCTAAAAGGGTCAATTTATTGGGTAGGTTGCCTAATAAAGGTTTCAAAATGAAACAAAAACCCACATAATTAAAGGAAGAAACACATGGTGTCTGCTTGGCAAGTGCAAATTCCTGAGTTCCATCCCCAGTACCAAAAAAAGGGAAGAAACAGACAATTACACAATCACAGTTTGAGGCTTACCATTCCCCCTCAGGGGCAAAAAAAAAAAAAAAAAAAAAAAAATCAGTAGAGGTAACAATCTCAGTCTCTTGACCTAAATGACACTAACTGACCCAACAGAACACTAACCCCCAAAACAGCAAAATACTGTTCTCTTCAGGTGTGAGTGTATTTCACAAGACAATCTATGCTGGCACAAAAAACTCAAATGTTAATAGATTTCTTAAGACTAAAATCTTAACAGAGTATGTGTTCTGACCCCAGTGGAATTAAATTAGAGGTGATTAATCAAATATTTACAGAAAGTCCAAGTATCTGGAATTTATATGTTTTCAATAACCTGTAAGTCAAAGAAGAAATCACAAAATAAGAAATGTTTCTAACTAAATTGTAATAAAAATACACTAAAAATAGTGAGACACAAAATAGTGTTGGAAAAGAAACAAATAATGTAGCTTTAACAAGTAGGGAAATCTTTTTAAAATAGAAGAGGGAAGAAGAGTCGAAGAGGGGAGGAAAGGGGGTGAAAAAAAGAAACTAGAGCTTTTGCAAATGGGAAGGGACCAAGAGTTGGAAGGAACAGGGAGGGATGGAAGGGATAGGAAACAAAAGAATTAAGTTGGGTTACCAACTCCCCATGATAAATGTAACCACTACTTAATGCAAACATGCACTAATAAAAAATAAATAATAAAATAAAAGCTCATGTCAGCACAGTGATACTCCATCCAGGAATGATTTTTTTGCCCTCTGGAGGCATTTAGCAATGTCAGGAAACATCTTCAGTTGCTATAAGTAAGGAATGGTGGGCTGCTATTATTAGCCAATGGGGACAAGACATCTCTCCAAGAATTATCTGGCCTATAATGTCAACAGTGCTGAGGCAGAGAAACCCAGTCAGAAAACTCAAAGTACTTAGAAAGAAATATTAAAGGACAGAAAATACTGAATTAGAAAACAAGAACAGAAAAACTTAAAACCAAAAGTTAGAGACTTTGCAAGACAAACTTTAAAAATAAAGACAATGCCAGGAAATGCAACAGGGGAAATTATCACTATAGATAGCACAGACCATGGGTGTCCAACTTTTGGGCTTGCCTGGGCTGCACTGAGTAAAGAGGATTGCCTTGGGCCACTAATAAAATACAAAATATGCAATAGTTAATGTATATAAGTAACAAAATTTCCTTTATTTTTAAATATTTAAAATTACTAAATTTTATGAAATAACAATAACTAGCTCAAACTTAGTAATTAAGAGAACTTACATGACTGTTGAACAAAAATCTGTTTTCACAGACACAGATGACATACACTAAAACACTATTACTGATAACTGCTGTGTGTTATTCAGTCATACAAATGTGTATGATATCTGATACATGTTGGTTTTGATTTGCCTGAGTGTGTGTGTGTGGGGGGCAAAGTTAGTACCATGCTGAACCTCCTGCCACACACAAAATATTCCTTTGTTGTCTCTGCAGTCTATGCTTTAGCATCTCCTAATGAGTCATGAAAAATATCACCAAAAATCATAATAAAGCTAAGTTTACAATTTTGTGGGGTGCATGACTAACTATACAGGGCTATATGCAGCATGGGCTACTAGTCAGACATATCTGCTACAGACATTATAAGGAAACATTACCAACATCATCAACTTTATGTAAATTTGGCAACACAAAAGAAATGGACAAATTCCTTGAAACTGTACTATTCCCATATGCTATTAGCAGGAAAGTAAAACAGAAGAGCCACTTTGGGAAGAATGGCAACTGCTTACAAAACTAAATATATTTTATGACCCAATAATCATACTCCTATGTATTTATCTAAGATAAATCAAAGCATATGTTGAACATAAAACTTCTACAGGAATTTTCTTATCCTTATACATAAAACCCTAACCTGCAGAGTCAAACAACATCAAAAGTGGAAAACATATGAGTACATTCATAACCAAATCAACAGAATGACAGTTTGTCATAAACAAATACAGTCAATGATATGTGCAACAACATGGATCAGTTTCATAAACATGAAAAGAGTCTTGGGCCGGAGACTTAGCTCAATGGCATAAGTGCCTGTCTGGCAAGCGTGAGGTCATGAATTCAATTCCCAGTACCACATACATACATACATGAGTCTTATACAAGAGTATGTACGGAGACACTGGAATATAGCATCATGAGGAAGACAAGAAGGAAGGGAGTGGGTCCTCTGGACCCAGGAAGAATCTGAAGCCCAGAGAGAGAATATAAAGAAAAACTTCAATGAAGTCTTACGATTATGGTAGTTGCCAGCGCCTTCACTGGGAGCTGGACTCACTGTGTGAGAGGAACTGTTTGAACCTGGAGACACGTGGCCATGGACGGTGGCAGCTAGTGACCCCAGAGGCTCTTGCAGAGATGCGCAGCAGTGGAGGGGAGTGGTGGACCTGGAGGACTGCACTGGCTGGTGGTGAGTGCAGAGGGCTTAGTCCTCCCATGGGAGAGAGCAATTGGCCAGGAGCC